>JAUZST010011624.1:0-11818 GCA_034779995.1 Parotocinclus haroldoi
TATCTTTTATCACATGTATCGTGAAAATGTCTTTAATAATCGTGATATAATATTTTTACCATATCGCCCAGCCCTATTCCAAACAACATAAAATGTCTGAACTGTCTTTCATTGTTCTGTGCTAAGCTCAGGTTATGACTACTGCATTATCTACAAATCCAGAAAAATTTAATAACTGAAGGTTGTCAAGCACATCACTGTCTTTTATTTAAAGTGTCCTCCTAAGTCTGTTGTATATACACAGCACCACAGATATTGAAATGAGGTATCATCGTTTCCTAAGGTTCCTAAGGTAAGTTATGTTTGCAATCCATGATACATCTTTGAACATTCTCTAACAGCACAGAGTTTGTATAGACTTCTGCCACAAGAATTTGTGTTCTCTGGTTAACTATGGAATTCAAACTTTTAGTATGGTCCAATAGCTCCTTCAGATCTGCACTGAGAGCTGTGGGCTATGTTATAAATGATATTCCAATGACTAATGAATATGATAATTATTTATAAATCCTAATATTGCATTCCTTTTGGAAATTATAATAGTAAAATTATATAATATAATATATTATGTATATAAAATCTTATGACATTTCAGTTATTTTTTTTAATGTTATAATGTTGTTCAAAAATGCTCTATTTTGTTAGGAGACCTACCTCGCGCTCCCGTGCGAGCCACCATCCTCACCGACTGCCGTTACAGAGCAACGGTCTGCCGGTTTATATGCAGCACCCGATTGATGGCGTGACGACGAACACCTGAGGTTCTCGTTATTTAAGCACCATCCTCAGTGTTGCTCATTGCCACGTCATCGCAGTATGCTCGGTTCTACCCTCAGCTTGCACGGCAAGACAGCGATTTAGAGACCGGCCAATTTATCATGCTTAGACGGTGACATCCTGCGGCTTCTATTGCCGATAGATGTGTAGGGGGGAAACCCTCGAGGTAACCTAGCCTGTTAGGGACACATCCAGGTTCCCTGAGGTTTTGCCTCTCTCCCGCAGGCCGCTTAGCGTCACTCCACTCGGTTGGCAGCTTCATTTGGGACGCGCCCCGATGCGGCTTATTCTCGAGCCTTCACTCTTGAGCAAACGCTCGCCCCCTGGCACTTTGGGACCGTTTAGCCTCCCTCGATTTGGGACGCGGCCCAACACCACTTCTTCCTGCGCTGGTAGCACGCACGAGCTTACAATCGCATCCCCAATGACTCAGCCCCCCACGCGGTCGAATCGCCAACCCACTTGCCAGACCCCTTTCGGGATATCCCCTGATCGTGTGTTTTCCCTTTTTATTTTCCGTACTCTGGGGAGCCTTTTGCTCCACCTTTTTTGTTACCCCTCATCCTTTTGACGACGTTCGTTCCCCCATCTCGCATCTTTGGGTCCTCCCTCCAGTTCTGTAACATATTTGTTCCGTTTTATTTAGCTTATATTCTACAAGGAGTTTGGGACCCTTTTTGATTCTTGGTCTTCCCAAGATTTCATCCGTATAACTTTTCATGGAGTTTATCCTTGATAATAGAAAACTGTAAAGCTGATTTGAGACAATGCTCTCCACAGGAATAAGCCTTACAGAAATAATTCTGACTTCGAGTTTAAACATCTTAGTGACTCTCAGCAAAGGCACTTATACATTTCCTCCTCTCCAACAAGTTTTGATGACCCTGACCTCGACTCAATTAGACACCTTTGAAATATGTTGTTTTGTATAAATTACCATAAATGCATACATGGTAAAGTGAAGGCCCATAGAAAATACTGTATAGTCCACACATTTAAAAACAGACTGCCTTCCATTGTGCTGTCCCATATGTGTGCTGGATGATTGTGTGTACAATATGGGTCTTCCGTGGTTAGAGTATATTTAGTCTAAATATGATACTACCTTCTGGCATGGACAGTAAATGTCTCCAATGTGCTTTGCCAGTATTTAAATACCTATTTTATCAAAGGCACACTCAGCTTTATTGGCCAGGGGGAACTCTTTGCTTAAAGTATTCTTGCGAAGTAGAAGGTCTGGGCCCATTTGATCTGGGACTGTAAGAGGCATGCGTCAACCACTTGAATACTAATTGTCTGCACAGGTTGCACTAAAGGATCTGGCTGGTTTTACTTCACATAACCTCTCATTTCTCCTGGACTAAAAATGGCCCACAAGCCTTTAGAGAATTTATATGACATCGACATAACATTTTATTTCATAAGTGACTAAACAGCAGTGTTGAGACTCTTCTAGCTGCAGTTTTTGTGTGGTAGCTGTTTTAACTGTTTGATTTAGGAGTTTATATCCAGTTACACATAAGCTTTAAGCTTTTACTCATTCATAATGTATTATTCATTCATAATAATATTACTATTACATTTTATAAGCAAGTAAAATAGATCTTGGTTCTGAGGAGGAACCAAGATAGAGGAACGTGAAGAGAACAAAACTATGTTTTTGCTCTAGTCTAGTTCCAAATACAAAAAGGCTGCCAGTTGAAAAAAGACTGTTTAAATACAGGAGCTGCTTCTTGAGGCAGTGTTTGATCAGTTTGATTGTCACTGGGGAAAGTTTGTAAAAATTAAACAGAGGTCGAATTAAATAATGTTGCATATTTGCCTCCTGAAAATCGCATTTGATGTGGACGATAGCGATACCATAGATGAGCTTGAATTGATTTACTGCTGTCTGAATAACTTGCACAAAAAAAGCTGCGTTTGGTGTAAACAGCTACTCCCTGATTTACGATGGGATCCATTCCAACAAATCCACCGTGAGTTTATTCTTTTGGAAATGTATCTTAAATTGAAGAGTTTAATATTAACTGTATATATCATAGCAGAGCTTAAATTAAACATTTAAATACGACCATGGTTTATCATTCCTACATCTCCCTGCACTCATCATTCATGCATTGCGACACCCTCACTCATCTACCCCTTAAGAGTGGCTCAAAGATGCAAAAAAACACATGTTAAGCTACAGTTGGGTACAATCGGTTACCTAAGGCTTATTTTATAATAAAGTGTTAATTATCTCATATAATTTATTGAATAATGTTTTGAAAGTGAGAACCAAAACGGTTATTGTCACGACCACAGCCTGTCCTCACAACATTTCCTAGCATTCATCGCTTCCTCATGTGACCATGTCACGCAGTGTCGACGAAATTCTAACTTTAGGATATGTTTTATCCGAATGTATTTATGTTTATTATCATGTCATATTAAAACCAGGGTAATACCAGTACTTAACTTTGCCTCATGACATTATCAATATTGAAATTGTAATCAGCACCATTTACTTCTAAAGTTTTATTTGATAAACTAAAATGATTATATTTATGACTGACTGATTAAAAACAAAATGTGCCTGCTCCATGAGAAAGAGAATGTTTCTTTCACCCACACAAAGCTTTAAATCTCTAATGCCATCACTGTTAATATACTCCACAGGACACACTCCTGAGCTGCCTGCTAACTGTCTACTGCCTTTTGTCTAAGGGGTAATGAAGTTCCCAGCATGCATCTGCCGGGTGTCTCTGTGTTATTCCCAAGCTGGTGTGTGTGTGTTTGTGTGTAATGACCCAGGAACACACACACACACACACAAACACACACACGCGCGCACACACACACACTCACACACACACACACAAAAAGTGATAGAGCATTCGAACAGAGGCAAGAAAGGGGTAATTGTGATTATGGCCTTATAATTATTGTGCATGAGGGCACACATACACCTGGCTCAGCCTAACACAGCAGGACCTCAGACCTGAGTCCTGAGGGCAATATGAGAAGGTAATTTGGCCATCAGGAGGACTAAAGAGCCTGCTTAGTCCACAGCAACAAAGCCCAGTATCTTTGCAATACACCTAATCTAAACAAACAAATGTGAAAACGTTTGTTATAGATACTACATAAAGCAAATTGTTTGGCAATTCTACAGTGTTTAATATTAAGGATTTCATAAAGACCAGTAATTGGATGTGCTCTGTAGTAAACTGAGAACATCTGTATTTCAGTTATATAAGCAAATTACTCATAGAGGTCTATTCACACCGAGTATGATTTTTTTGCCCGAAAATAAACAGGTACGATTTAACGTACGTATAGTTTGGTTAATTTCCCTTCTCCTAATGTTTCACAGAATTCATTGTGGTTCTACACACATAGATAAACAATAAAACGACTCCATAGATTCACTGTGAGGATCTCACCATTATTATCATCCAAGTTTTTAGATCTGTTCTGCCAGTGATTTTCTTAATATCCATGTTTTTTTATCGTCAATGTGTGGCTTGTCACATAAGCTCTCAACAACAACCGCAATATTAATGCAATTAAGGATCCAATTAAAAAAATTACGCAGTGCCACAGTCTGTCAGTTCAGGGTCTGTCGGACAGTGTGAGGAACTTGGCATGCATTTTTTTCGTTCATAAAAATTGGGCTCTGCATGAAAAAGGACATGTCTGCATAGTTAGTTGCAGTTAGTAAGATGTGTTGACATATTTACGGAGGCATAGGTATGCACTAATTTTACACACTTCTTAATAAGGTTGTATGCCAACCCAGTGGATGCTCATGTTATTTTGAAGAAGGTTTGGAATATTCTGGTAACACAGTTAAAAATCATAACAGATTTACATATATTTACATTTATGGCATTTAGCAGACGCCCTTATCCAGAGCAACAAAGTGACACAGTCTTACAATTCAAACAATTGAGGGCCTTGCTTAAAGACCCAACTGCGGCAGCTTGGCAGAGGTGAGATTTGAACCCCGGTCCATAGTCCAGAACCTTAACCGCTAGGCTACCGCAGTCCCTATTACAGTTACTTTAATACTGAAAACGACTTAAATATAAATTTATATAAATATAAATATGAATTCCTAAAGCATTTACAGCAAACATCATTTATATACTAGCTGTTTAATGCCTGTCTTGAGTAATTTGTACATGTCTATCCCTAGTGATGGATAAAGTAGGATTATCAAATGGATCATTGATCAAAACACTATGGTTTAGCGACATCTGCTGGCCAGATTTCTGCAGATGATTCAAGACAACTTAAAATACTCCACCCAAAACAGTGGTAATTTGAACATAAATGTTCTTTCAATTGAAACAAAGCATTTAAAGCACTATTGGTTGTTTGTTGTCCTTGTACTTTGTAGTTGGTAAAGTTTAGTATGGATTTTAGGGAGTAGTTTAGAGTAAAGTACTCCCCATTGCATTTTGAAAGAAGTAATGAGTAATTTGTAATTAATGGCAGCTGGTGGCTGTTAAAATAGGGGCAGCACATATGTTCACATATGATCACTCCACTGATTTTTATGATTTACTCCCAAGTCCTAGCGTAATGAATCTTATCTCTCCAGTGGCACTGCAGTTATTATGTTGCCTAATACAAAGCAATTTTACATTTTAAAAAATCGTATCTTTTTAAATATTAAACTGTAAATTAAGAACGTGTTTGTGCTTGTTATGTTTAACGCTTTAGAAGTTTTTGCTCTTTTTTAAGCAGGAAATTGAAGATTTGAAAGGGTTCTTAAACGTTCAAGCACCAACATGAATTATACGTCTATTTTATAGCATATCATTTGGGATATAAAGCATTATCTAATTCTGATTTATTTACATTGTTTAATATTTTATTTAGATGCTGCAATGTAGGTAGGTTATATTTGTTCCATCCATGTATGTGCACCTAGAAATCTGCCTTCAAAATCTATAAGCCACTGCCAAGACTATTTTGTATCACAGTGCACTGGAGTTGCACAGCTATAGAGAAAATAGGCTGCCTTCTTTGTTTCTGAGTTGTTGTTCCTTTCTGGTCCTGTCTCTCTCCCTCTGCCTGTCTATTGCTGCAGATGAACACTTGAAGCCCCCCACTGTATTATGGTGTTAATAAAGGGCCAGGAGGCTCAAAGGGAGTGGCGTGTGGCACACAAAGAGGAGACGGCTGCTGCCGCAGTCTTCAGCCCTCATTAACTTTTGTCTCATTGCAACAGTCATGTCCCCTTATTATCTTTCATTCTCTCTCACTCACTCTCTCTCTCTCTCTATCTTTCCATCTGACACTGCCTGTCTCACTCCTTTTGTCTCATTCTGATCGCTGTTTGTGTTCCTCTGGAGTCTGAGCAAAATCTACATTAATTCCAAATCACCAATATTTTAAAGCCCAAGAATCAAGGGCTTTCTTAAACTGTGATTCAAGATTTTAAACATTCCAAAAAAACAAATAGATACTTAAAAATATATGAAGTCAAATATATGTTTGTGGCCATATCTTATAGTTATACGAAAAGGAAATGCAGAAAGGTTTATTATTAATCTAATGTTGAATAATGCATATTGTCGTTCAGAAATATTGGTCAGATTACAAATAGTCAATCTCTTTGTTTTCTATGTAATGCCACTGAAATGCCCCTGCTACTGTAGTTTAATTCCATATGTGTGGTTGAGACAGTTACACAGAACACAGTTACAGTATTATAACCTTTTCTTCTCACAGGCATCCAACTCTCTTAAGGACAGTAATGATCAATGAATGCAAATTGTATGGCCTGCAAGCCCCCTTTGCTTTTTTGAAATTGGGCATGTGTCCACAGAGCCTCCTGCGTGCCTCATGGGTCTGGCATGCAGAGTTATTTAATTGCTGATTAAATGTTATTTCAACATTCAAAGCACATATTTATGCACAATACACTGTCTTAGTTCAACATAAGAATTTCAGACAAGTTCTATAAGTAGCTAAAGAGAAACCAATTAAACAAATGAGAAAAATAATTTTACTTGGTCGCTTTTTTAGCTAGAAAAATATTACCCTGATATACATATGTGAGTGGCAAAAATACATCAGCCTCTAGGATTAGGAGTTAATCTGATATTAGAATAAGGTGTCAGTTCAGTTCAGTTCATTCAGTGGGGTTATACTGCATACTGCATACAGCATACAGCTGTACTGTACTTACAGAACAAAGATCTTTCTTCTTCTAGATTTGATCCCAAGTGTAGTGGCCTGAGTCCTCCTCAGGACGGCCCATGTACTTGTGAGTTTACCCTGGGACTGTGTGTACTGCGTGACTGTGTGTGCCCTACAATGGATTGACACCCGTATAGAGCTGTTTCTGCCTTGCACCCTATGTTGCCAGTTAGGCACTGACTTTCCTGTGACCCTGACTAGGATTGAGCAAATAAAAAAGCGAATGAATGAGTGGTTCATATGTTTGTGTCTTCAGCTCACTATGTGGTTTGTTGTCCACAGTCCTGGTTTCTCAGAATTTGGCTATGAGGGACGTAACAGTGCTGGGTCATGTGTCTTTTGACCCAGTGTGTCTGTCATATATATATGTATGTATGTATTGGGTGCACACACACACAGTAGTGTAATACTAGTGTACTAACACTAAATGCGTTTAGCACGTGTGGATGATGTCTCCAGAAGCCAGGGCTTTAGATTCATTAGCATTACTGTCCTTGATTGGCCAATTTATGGTTCAATGAATATGTTTTCTCAACAATATTTACCAAGTTAATAAAACCATATTGATCGGTGCAGCACTGTTTTAAACATATGTATGTTTTGTTTATTGAAGCATTGATATTAGTACTATACTATACTACAATATGTTCTCCACTCAAATGAAAGGAGCAGTGACAGGTGATTCGTGAATGAAGTGGATTTGAAAGTACAACTTACTAACTTTCTCATCCGCTTATCCTAGTTAGGGTTACAGCAGAGCCGATGCCTACCTGGAAACATAGTGCACACAGCAGGAACAACCCCAGACAGCACACATTCACACACTAAGGGGCACATAGGAAACACCAATTAACCTAACACACTTCTTTGGAATGTGAAAGGAAACTGAAGTACACAGAGAAAACCCAAACAAACACTTGGAAAACATGCAGATTCCACACAGGAAGAGGCCAGGGTCCAACTGGGGAACTTGGAGCTGTGAAACAGCAGAGCTAACCACTGGTTCACTGTGCTGCCCATAAATATTCTAGTAAAGTAGAAATGCTCTAAAATGGTACTTAGGCACAGGATAAATGTAGTTGTTATTGTCCACCACTGCTAACTTCCATCTGTTGAAGTGTTGTGGAAATGTGTGTCCAGTTTTGCAATGCATGTACAGAACATAAGAGCAGGCAGTCTGGCTCACCCAAGAAAGTAGCTATACACAAAATGGCCAGAGTCCATTACTACAGTCAAATTACTTCTAAAAAGCTTTTGTTGGTTCAGGATCCTGGAATTGTTTCACACTGACCAAGACCTCAGTACGGCTTTGAAGCACAGGTGTGTGAACAGGCACAAGCTCAGTGACAGAGCAGCTGAGGGTCAATTTATCATACTCTAACAGCTGTCTGGAACCATGTAGTGAGTTTAGACAGGGCAGACTCTGGTTGTGCTACACTGGGGACCCCCTCTCACCATACCGACTCTGAGGACTCTGAGTACCTCAACTGATGCCTCGACTGATGCCTTTATACTTCACCAGCGACTAAGACAGGCTGTAAATTTGTATATTTTATTACAAATTAAACACTGCTCCAGCATATGCATATAGTGGTACATATATCAGATTACAGTGCCTTTATTCTAATTTATTTAGCAATTTGTTGATGAGCTTATTTGCAGCATGTTATATAAATTAGTACAGTTCCTTCATTTTACCCTTTGCAGTTTGTCTGGCACCAGCTAGTTCTTTTCAGAGCTCCAGTGTATATGTTGTCTTGTTCAAAATGAAGCTTCATGAAGAGTAACACTCCTAGCTTCCCTGCCTTTTTCCAATTCTGACAGTTATTTCATATGATTGCTTTAATAATAATATATGCTTTTTAAAAACTGCAAAGAGAAGATAGTCATAATAAGCCATGGATTGATTTGAATGAAATTTGTTGAGTGCCATGTTGTCCTTGGATAATATCTCATATATCTCATAGACACTTGAACTGACTCACTATATGGAAATGGTTATTGGCTGATATAAGCCCCATAAAAATGGTACCATTTGGCCACTAGGGCTAGCTGGGTGCTTTCTGTTATGCTACTATGCATTTTAAAATGATCCAGAATGACCTGGCCACCAGTTCAATCAAATTTGAAATTGAATAAAAGTGTTTTGAGACAGAGTATACTGTTTGAGCACTGGACCATCTGTCAGTGTCAGTTAAATGTATGCAGCATATTTTTATATTTGTAATTATGTAATCATATATACTGCTAAAAAAAAATAAGGCGATACTTCAAAATTAAACGACCCATCAGGAAATATCCCCTAATTTTTGTGAGCAGTGTATATATTTCCATTTCTGTCCCCAGGACACTGCATGTATCGATTATTTTGAAAATTTCTTGCAATTGCAAATTTTAAATCTATCATTTAAAACATTAACACTAAAATGACAAAGAACACTGAAAAATAGTATTTGTTAGCTGTTGCTGGTCCCAACGTTACACATTTCTTTTGTTTTTGTATTTTTACTTTAAAATACATGTCATATACTGCCATGTCTAAAAAATTTGGTAAAATACCACAAGTCACATGTTCAATAGTAAACTGTATCATCTGGATCTTCTGAACATCATGGGAAGATCAAAAATCAGTTCTCCTTTATTTTCCTGTATATTGGATGCTATTCTAACTATGACTGAGACGGCCATCTCAATTTAATATTTCTTTTTCCAAAATGATTTAATATGTTTTAGTTTATTGTAAAACTACTCCTGTTTTGGTAAATCATTGGAATATATCCTAATGCTATAAGTTTGGATGCCATGTGGCTACATTATTATGTATTTGCTATTTCTTACTCATGTAAATATATAAACTTTTGATATTTGGTAGTGGGTGACTGTGAGTTTAGTCACATTATACCCATTAGTACAGACACAAAGGCACCACTGGTGTGTGTGTTTGTGTCTGTCAAAGACATGGTTTTCAAGATGCATGCATTTGTCCTTTTTGACCACCACGTTTTATTGAATAAAATGTCAATTTAGTTCCTTTCTGTGTTTTGTTGTCAAATTTGGATTTAGCCTTAAGGGATGCAGTAACAAATTGCATATAGCTGGCAGCAATACACAGTTTGATTGATAAAAGAAAGCATGTGTTGAAGTGTGTGAATGTGTTTGTGTAGCTACTGTACTCTTGGCTTGTTTATGTCACTAAGTCACCACTAATGAGTGATCAGCTTTCCCAGCATGAGAGACGTGTGGGTAAATTCAGTGGCGTGCCATGTTCTCAGATGCAAGATAGGAACTCGGTTAATGAGCAGACCTGTATAATCAAACGATTAGTGCGCCATCTGAGACCAATGCAATCCCTTTACCAGTGAAGACTCTCCTCTGACCAGTAGGTCTCATCCTCTCCCTTGCATGTCTCTGGTGATACTACCTTTAAACCACCTCTTCCCTATAACATTAGCAAGCAAAAGACCACAAGCATCTCTACAGAATAACACACAGAAGATTCTCTGCACAATGAAGGAACAATATGGGAAGGTAATCAGATTATTTTCCATTGCCATGGGACAGAACCTCAGTTAACCTCAGACATGGTTAAGGTATTAGACTATTGGTCCAGATGGTCATGGGTTCCAATCTGCCTCTGCTGGAACTTGAGCAAGGCTCTTGATTGGATTGCATTAGTTGGGCTTTTATGTAAACCTGTGCACACATCAGGAATATGGTATTTATGCTCCTTTACTGTATGTTGCATTATCATGGAAGGAAATGGAATGTGGAAAACGTTTTTTTGGAGAACATTTTATAAAAGAATTCTCCAATCAGGCTACTAGGAATATAGGCCTCTTGCTGTAACTACAAATTATTCATCAGTAGCCGCCTGTCCTATCACACTTACTGGAATATAAACAATAGTTCAATAATGAAGGCAGCTGCAAGAAGAAATTTTACTACATAGTCTACAATAGTAATTTGCATTAGCAATGAACCACCCCCAAACCCTTGAATAATAAATAGAATTGGGAAGATCTGGTGTTTCTCTAATCATAATGGATTACATTTTACAGAGCATACAAGCCATGTCATTATTTTGCGAATACAGATGAACCGTGGATGCCTCCACAACACGTATTACTTCATCCCGAATAGGGATGTAGTTATATGAAGAAATTTTCATGAGTTCATGAATAATACATGGCTCTCAGCTGTCTAAGCATATTAGGAATGGCCCTGAATAGCTGATGAGATTTACATGGTGCAAATAAAGCCTTGGGTTACTGAAGGAGCCTTATTAGACTGAATCTAAGCAGCCTACACGGGAAAATAAAGATATCTGCATTTTAAAATAAATAAATAATATATGTTATTAGGCTGGTGGGCGTATACTTGCTTGTGTATGATCATGCCAAATGAGAGCTAGTGATATGCATCTCCTGTGCAAACCATTGTCTTGTATTTTGAGTGGTACTGCACGGATCCCTCTGATCCATACCTTGTTATGGTAAGCAATCTTTAGGACTTTTTATAATGTATATTTTAACAATGCTGTAGTGATATAAACTGTGCAAAGGCTTTCATACTGGCAGTCAAAATATCTATTATATCTAAAAGCCAGTCTGGTAAATGAGGCTCTCGTGCTTTTAGAGCAGAGGGTGTTGATAGACCAGAATCCCTCTGCGTTTCTCGGTGTATAGAGGCTTTCAGATGAATCAGCATAAATTAGCACCGACGGCACCTTTCCTAATAAAGTGCAGTCGCACAGCTGATCCATGTAGTGGGGGATGCCACAAGGCAATCCTCAAGGATCCAATTAGAATTCCCTGGTAATCAGCAAAATGCACAGAGAACTGGTCGG
>JAUZST010011625.1:0-11818 GCA_034779995.1 Parotocinclus haroldoi
GTGTGTGTGTGTGTGTGTGTGTGTGTGTGTGTGTGTGTGTGAGTGAGTGAGTGAGTGAGTGAGTGAGTGAGTGAGTGGAGGTGTGGGTGTGAGTGAGTGGAGGTGTGTGTGTGTGTGTGTGTGTGTGTGTGAGTGTGAGTGGAGGTGTGGGTGGGTGGGGTGTGGGCATTGGGGGGGGGTGTGGGTGTGGATGTGGGCTGTGGGTTGTGGGCTGTGTGTGTGTGTGTGGGTGGGGGCAACCAAAGAAATTCAACAGAATGTATTTAGATCCTCCAGCATGAATTCACAGATTGTGATTTGGGTTTTTTGACGATCATGTCAATCCTGATTCTGTGGTCACCTACGTGTGGGATTTTTGTGTTGCTGGAGGATCCATCCATCCATCCATCCATCCATCCATCCATCACTCAGTTGTAACTCTTGGCAGCAGGAGCTAAATCGTTTCAAATTTATCATAAAGTCCATGACGTCACCTATTCAAGGATTCGATTCTTTCCCTCATTCTTGTTCTAAACCAAAGCTCCAAAAAGCTCAGAGGACCACCTCCAACGTTAGGTAGAATCTAAAGATCTCCAGGTCCTCACGTTTGTGGTTAGATGAAAGAACCGCATCTTGTAGCGTATAAATACAAGAGACAGTTTTGACCCCACACTGGCCTCTGTAGCTTTGGGGACTTTATGACCCCATGTGTCGTTCATACCTTCAGACTTTTTCTGTCTTCCTAACCTGACCGTGTGAGGGGGGAAAAATACACGAGTTTGCTTTCAGGCCGTTTTCTTACAGCACTGGTTGTTTTGAAGTGGAATTCTCAGTGGATTTTAAGGCCTGAATTTTAATGAACGTTCTTTGCGTCCATGTTGAGGACGGACTTGGGAAACTTGGGGTTTCTAAGCTCAGATTTGTATCCTAGTCTTTTATAAAGTCCAGAATGGATGCTTAGGAGTTCATAAAGCCTTGAGGCGTCTGAACCTTGCTGAATCCATCGTTAGCATTTGTGAGAGTGCCAGTACTTTCATGGGACGTTCGGTGAAGGTTCTCATGTGAGGTTCTCTCGTTATTATTTTTCAGGGATATTCCAGTGGACTTTAAATACATCGCAGAACCCAGCATGCACTCGATGCCTGCAGTCACTCTGTCTCCCAACGGTGAGTGTTTTGATTATCATCACTAACGCACACTTTCTTCTGTCACACAGCTTTATTATCTGCCCGAAGGGAAAGTTCATGCACAATTTACACTTTGGCTTTGATTCTCCTTCTCTCTCTCTCTCTCTCTCTCTCTCTCTCTCTCTCTCTCTCTCTCTCTCTCTCTCTTTTATTCCTGTGTCATTTTCTTTGCTGCTCCTTCTGTCTCCCTCCCTCCTCTTGCCAGGATTATTTTGAGAGATGGTCACATTTTGTTCTTGCGTCTGTTATTTCTTCCCTCACACAGAATTATTCAGAAGTGGGGTTTGGGTATCGAAACCTTGAAGCATTTTGTGCTTCAAACAGACGCCCGTGATTAATGCAAAAACACCTCTGTGTTATTAAAGCATCCATGTGCCAAGGACCAGTGTGTCATGTGATCACACAGGTCACCACGACGCACTCCGCAGGAGCATTAGGGGGAAAACTGGTGCTCAAACGGTTAGAAAAAGGTGTGGAAATCTGTTGTTAAGACATTTCAGGTTTAAAACGGCAAAACCACTGCGGCAACAGCATGAAATTGACCTTCAACAGTGCACCGTCTACAACTGAATGCAATCCGTTTGTGCAAACGCTGCTTTAGCACGGAGAGCCTACAACTTATCGGCTTTCCATGGCTTGTCTAGGGCTGCTTCCCACCATGCCCCCTGTGCTGCCAGTTAGACCCCCAGAGAGGATTTTCGACATCATCCACCCCTGTCGTAGGCGACTTTAACTTTAGTAATGCAACGCTCTTTTGTTGTAATTACAATAAATAAACATGGAATGGGTTCAGTTCCAAGTGTAGGAAATGAGCACTGACTGTTCTTCGAGCCGCTCTTTTTATTACGCTGCCGCTGCGTTTATCACAGGGAGCCGACGAGCCTCGAGTGACGATTCTCTAACGAGTGTCAGTGTGCGACTCGTACGAATCGGAAGCGCCCCGACGATGAAGGATGTTTATAGCTCGAGTGCCTTCTCAGATCAAAGGCTTCCGTAGAAACAATGGCTTTTGCTCATTAAAAAGGCAGCGTTGTGTTTGTTTACTTCTCGTCCCTGACCCATGCTCATGAGCTTAAATTCTGTGGTTTAACCCTCTGTTCCTGAAGGACAGAGACTGAACGTTTCATATTTTATGGTTTGTTTGGGTTTTTTTTTTTTGGTAGGTAAATGGTTGGCCTGCCAGTCCATGGATAATCAGATCCTGATCTTCGGGGCTCAGAATCGATTCCGACTGAACAAGAAGAAGATCTTTAAGGGCCACATGGTGGCTGGTTACGCTTGCCAGGTGGACTTCTCTCCAGATATGAGGTAAACTTAGATTTTCTGCTATCTTACTAAAAGGAATATGCACCGACCAGCCATATCCTTAAACCCGCCTGCCTAATAATATTGTTCTGCTCCCGTTGGAGCCCTGGACCCGACAAACCCTCTGATGATGTCCTACGGGGTTCGGAGCGTTCAGGGGGAAAAAAGTAACGCACTTGGCGTGAAGGTCCCACTGTACTGAAAATCGTATCTAATTACAGAACACTTTGGCCAGCCAATTAACTATAACGACACGGACTGCGAGGTTGGTCTGCATTTTGAGATGTTTATTTATTTATAATGCGCTTTTAGGTAGAACTCTAGCTCGGTTTGTGGCACTAACTGCCTGGAAATGAATACGTGACCTCTTGGGCGTATTTTTGCGAAGTGATGGGCGTAGAAGTAGGTCAGCTCGCCCATCGCTCAAAAAACAAAGCCCTACGACGGGACCGTTTTTGCAGTGCGGCAGGGTGCCCTGTATTGCCATTAAAGGGGTGCACTTGGTCTGCAACAATGTTTGTTGGTATGTGCTGTTGAAGTAACATCCTCCTGAATGTCAGGACCCAAGAATTCACGTGAGCTCTCAGAGGGTTTAAGGTTCGACCAGTTTGTGTGCGTTTCCTAATATTGACTTTTGCTCTCGACTCTCCCTTCAGCTATGTGGTCTCTGGGGACGCTGACGGAAAGCTGAACATCTGGGACTGGAAAACTACCAAGCTGTATCACCGAATCAAAGCACACGACAAGGTGTGCATCAGCGCCATCTGGCACCCTCACGAGACCTCCAAGGTCATCACCTGCGGCTGGGACGGACAGATCAAACTCTGGGACTGAAGGCCTAATGAACAGGAGGGCGCGGTTCAGATCGTGTTTTAACTTTGGGTGGCTCTGGGAGGCCACGGCTGATTTAGCGTTTGGATGACGTTACGGACTGGTATCCAGTCTGGATTTTTCGAGCCCTCGCCCATTTCAGTGACTGACACTAGCGATGGCTAAGGGCATGACGGGAGTATTCTGGCTGTGCTTACGAGCGCTTTCCGTTTCGGCCTGTCAAGTGTCTCTTTCTAACGATAATAAACGTTTTGTACTTCGGTTCTTTAACTGAATGCGGGTAATTGTGTTCAGAAGGGGGCGCTGTGGTGGCACAGCAGATTAGTAGGGCTGGGTACTGTTTGCATTTTGACCTCTGGAGCGAAAGGTTTGATGGTTGATGGTTTTTCTCCACATGTTAAAGTTGCCAGCGTGGTGAGTAGCACGTGTTGATCCAGCCCAGGACGTATGTGCTGCTGGCGTTGTGTAGGCTCTTCTGAAGGAAGAGCCGCGGCTTTGCTGGGTCGCTGTAGCTGTGGTAGAGTTGGAAGTGCGCGCTCTCGAGTTCCCTCAGCAGGCTGAACCAGTAGCGCACCACGGCGGGCTCATCGCCACTCACTTCGAACCCTGCCCAGTGCAGGTGAACCTCAAGCAGCAGAATACCCACGGAGTACAAAACACCTTCCAGGATCAGGTTCTCGATGATCTTCCATTCTGCGCTCTCCATGTCCACTTTTAGGACGTCCACCTGCAAGAAAGAGTGAGAAATTAACAAAAAAAAATAATTGGGGGCCGGGGGGGTTCGCAATTTGACCCTCAAGTGTTAAACGTCTTAAACATTCCTAAGACCATGTGCATATAGGTCATACGGGACAAACTGTCTTCATCTTGAAATGTTACGATTACTTGGGGACAGGATCTCTAGATGTAACTTACAGACTGTAGTCCATTAGTTTGTCTACATCCGTTTTGTTCCCTTTACTCTGTTCTGTAAGGGTCAGGACTGTTTGGGTGGTGGGTCACTCTCAGCACTTGCAGGACTTTCAGTTTAAGCGCCCAAATTGATCTGCAACGGTTCCACTTTTACTCTTTTAGCCAGAAAGAGGAATCAAAGGAGAAGTCGAGCGTGATGCATGAGAGTCCAGAAACAGTCCTGGATAGGATGCACAAATCAAAGAGGCAGTAAAAGCCTTGGGTTTATCACAGGGAGGTCGTGAAAGACGTTTACTGATGATTGTTTTGGAGCCTCGGGCTGCCGGTGTTCAGCGAAGTTGAGAATATATCTCCGCTACTTTATTGAATCACAAAATAGCTATTGAATGCTGGGTACTTCTTTTAAAAACAACCCGAGAGTCCGAACAGGTTTCGGTCAGCAGTCTGGACGAATGCTCGGTCTTGGGCTTGAGCCGAGTTGGCCAACCTAAATATACTGCTCACATAATTTCATTTTGGATGAACTTTTATGAGCTGTGTATTATATTTATAACCAGCTAACATTCTGTTGGATCAGCAATTACACCAATGAACTCGTTTACACGAGACTGTAGTTATAAAAGCTTTATGACACGATGGGCTTAAGCAACAGAACGAAAAAGGGTTACAGGCAGGAGCCAGAGGCAAGTGCCATAGATAAACGCAACTCGTTCGGGCAGACCTACTTTTTGGTGGAAGGTGTTGTCGGTATTTAGGCAAATTCAGTATGAAATCCATACTGAAAATTTATTTTGTTGTACAGAAAACATGTATAAAAGCAACGGAACACTCGAGGTTGTGCGTTTTCCCGAATAACAAATCAACTGTGGTTTAGCTAATGGCCACTCGTTCCGTGTTAAAGGCCTGTGGTAGCCTAGCGGTTAAGGTACCGGACTCTGGACCAGAAGGTCCAGGGTTCGAATCCCACCTGTGCCAAGCTACCACAGTTGGGTCCTTGAGCAAGACCCTTAGCCCACAGTTGCTTAATTGTATTAATTGTAAGTCGCTCCGGATAAGGGCGTCTGCTAAATGCTGGAAATGTAAATGTAAAGCACAGCCGTCATTCTCAATGACACTCGACCTGGAGCGATCTGTTGCTTTTACACAACGGTTTATTTACAACAAAATAAATCAGAGGCCCTCAATTTCATACTGTACATGTTTTAATACTGACAGTACATGCACTCAGAAAGTAGGTCCAACACTAATGGGTTAACAGTTCCTCGCTCTGCTCAAGTTGTTTTGGTTTGAAATGCAAAGGTCAAACATACAAGCTTAATGGAAAAAAAATGAACTAAAAACACCAAAATTGCTTTAAAACCAAACTAACTATAGACGACGGACGGATAGCTATTATTAGGGTAATTGAATTATTTATTATTATTATTATCTTATATGTTTGTGCACTGAGCTTGTTGTTGCTTGGCCATGTCGTCGGCGGAGTGATACCGCTTTATCACGTTATCGCAACGAGGAAGCTTCTTAACCAATCAGATTGGAAGATCGATTTACAATCAACAACATTTGTGTTGTTATTAGAATCTTTCACTTGCCTCATCGTTGTAATTCAGCAGCCTAACAAAGACTTGTCATGGTCTCAGTGGTCGGTCTAGGACTCACTCACTTCACCGGCCAGGTCACCAGGACATTATGGAAACACAACCTTTAACAGCGCCGTTCACTGGCTCTTTCCAGCAGCTCTTAGCACTGAGCCAGGGGTGCCGTATCCACCGTGCACCTCTGATGTTACCTGTCTGTGTCCGAAGTGGTTCAGGATAGCAGAGAGCTTTTTGGTGCCACCAAGCTTCCGCTGAGCCATGGATGGGTTCGGGTCCCTCCAGTCCACAGCGAGCCGGTGGATCCACATGTGGGAGTCTTGCAGGTGAGGTTCTCTGATGCTGGGATCAAAACGGTGAACCTCGCATCCCGCTTGGCCCAACCATTTCTCCAATGATTTATCCTCACCTCCCAGCCTGTAGAGACACAAATGAGCTCATGTAAGATGAAAAATGGAGCTGTAACACCAGGTCCTACTTAGTGGTCCTAGTTAGTAGGCTGTTTTCCAATAGTGTTGACTTTAGTCTGGTGAAGTAGGCTTGCAGATTTGGCACATTTTAGATCAGCCCTTAAGTGGCTGCCCTCAAAGTCATGATTTGCCCCCAATGGTGGCGCTTAGGGAAAATGAAACTATGATCTAGAGATGTTTTTCCAGGATGATTCGGCTCGTAATCCAATAGGGATTTGCGATTTGGCCCCAATGTTAGTTTAAAAAAACTTGAACTAGAGAGACCAAATGTAGCAGGATAATTCGGCTCATAATGGAATAGGAAGTTCCGCTTGTGGAACAGACTGGCCCCTGAAGTCAATTCTGGGGCCCCTTAAAGTCATTTGGTCCTCAAGTGTAGGAAGAAATGGTCCACACACACACACACACACACACACACAGACAAAATGAGCTAGGATCAAAGCTGCCTTAAATTTGATAACTGCCCATTAAGAAATTATATAATCTCCAACACAAGAATTGTTGAAGTTCTTAAGTGAAGTGTGACTAAGTGTTTGACTGTTGTGATGGCTTGTGTGCGTGTGTGCGTGTGTGTGTGTGTGTGCGCGTGCGTGTGCTCTTTACAGAAGGCCGAGAACAACCCCAGGCTATAAATTCTAATATCCCTCTGAAAAGTTGATTTTCTTTAAGAGCACATAAGGACTGGAATGCTTCTTCTCTGGCAAGCCTTGTTTTTAGTGTCTTTTTTTAACATGAAAGTTTTATTTAAATTCAGGTCTAGCAGAGTTTCGAGTTTTCTTTATCTCCAGCCACAAGATCCCCAGACTTAATCAAGCCACCTGTAAGATATAATCCATCCAGGGGTTTGGCTGCTCTTCATCCGAAAGAGCAGCGGCTCCACTCTGAGGCTTCTTAATCTGAGAAACATCTAGGAGCTTGTGAGTTTCAAAGCCTTTAAAATGACTCCTTATACATAGTCTGAACTTTCCACACAGCTGGACTCCAATGCCATCCACAGTGATGTAAAACAATCCGCCGTTGGACACTGGAGCAGTAGAGCGGAGAGCTCTGGATGGCTTTGGGTTTATAGTTTGTTTTATGGTAGCGAGCGGAGCAGAAATAAATTTCCTGGGTTGTTTTGATGACTTTCTCCTTGATCCCTTCGTTCCAGTGAATGGGCATCTTAGAGCACCAGTTTGGCACATCACCATTCCTCTTTTAAACTAGTACACTAAGAGAGGTCCAATACGTTTGCTGAGTTTGGTGTTGAACAGTTTATAAAACGTCAAGACTTTTTCACAGTACTCCAGCGTTTGGAATTGGTTGACGTATCTGACCTCGTTATTGGTGAATTCTTGCAGTTATGTTCCAAAAGCCGGTGAAAACCCCAGCAGTGCCTTCTGACTTGGTTGGCTGTGCCTGAGAGAGGAGATGCCAGTTGGGGATCATCCCCTGGTGCAGCGGTGGACTGCTATCCCATTTAAAGCATGCTCACACCTGTGTCTTTTGTTCTGAAATAGATACCCTGGAATGCAAATTACAGTCCAGTTGATGAAGCATAACAACCATGAGTGTGTCCAACCCTTATTCTTTAATCAACCTTCAATTTTAAAAACCACCTCCATACCAGGATTACCATCCAGCAGTCAAGTCAGACAGCCTGACTGAAATGAATCCACACTGTGCTCATGTTGGTTCCACATGGGAACCACTGGGTGGAGGATCAATGGCTTACGTCATTGTTTTTGTCAAATAACAAAGCCTGGATCACCAAAAGACCAACCAGAGGCACATTGGGAACACATAAGGAATATTCCTTAAGCTGAATAAGGCTGTATGGCGTATGACACGTGATGCACTTCCTTAGCTGAACTGCTACAGCTTCTACTCACTGCAGCAGATCTTGAGGGACGTCCGAACGTGCTGAATCCCTGACCCGGCTGGTGCAGGTGACTCCATACAAATATACAAGTATGTGAATGCAACCGTGAAACAGAAAAAGAAAATAGAAGTCTCTCACCCCAGTGAGTAAACTCGGCAGCGCTTGACGTCGATGCTTCGCACCAGGTTAAATCTGCTGTCCAAACACAGCGTCCATGACCTCAGAGCATGAGCCTCGTCTCTCAGTAATACTGGAGGTGAAGGGCTTTCGCAGGTCACCTGCAGAAACAAACCAGTTTGTAGACTTTGTAAAGGATGACAAATACAAGTACGCATTTTTGCCTTACAGTACTATAACAAAGAAATGTTTATATATATATAAATATGGGCGGCACGGGGGCTCGGTGGGCGGCACCGCTGTCTCAGAGCAAGAAGGTCCCGGGTTCAATCCCTCCCAGGGCGGGGCGGCCTGGGTCCTTTCTGTGTGGAGTCTGCATGTCCTCCCTGTGTCTGCGTGGGTTTACTCCGGGTACTCCGGTTTCCTCCCACAGTCCAAATACATGCATGTTAGGTTAATTGATGTCTCTGAATTGTCATTGACTTGTGTATGCAAAACACCCCAGATGTGTAACTGGAAACAGCTGCTCGCCGGTCCCAAGCCTGGATATATGGGGAGGGGCAGAGAAAGCAATGAAACTACTCCACTATCCTGCCGAAATACTTCATGGGAGACAGAAATGTGTGGAGATCGATGATCCATCAAGTGACCGAGAGCCGGCCGTGACTCTCGTCCACTTATATATATATATTTCATCACAGATGGAAGACTATAACTGGCGGTTCTTTCTTGATGATGCAAAATGATTTGAATTCGGTCTCCTCTTTTGTGGCAACTCAACGACAATCACCTTCCTGTGCTTAATCCACTGTGTTGTTTAAGGTCCTAGTCATGCTGGAAGGTCAACCCCTAGAGCTGTGGACGCCTCGAGTACTGAATTTGACGACTTGTTACTTGACTTGACTTTACCATCAGTGTCTTGACATTGGACTTGAAACGAATAAACGCATTTTTAACATGTCGATTGATGAAATCTCCAGAAAACCTACCGTTCAAGCTGGGAGTTCAGTGACAGTACCTAATGATTTTGTGCAGAACAGTAAATCCTTCATTTTACTCTCATGCCTTATGGAGCCGCTGATGAAAAAGCGGAGATTTTGAGGTGGAGTTCTGGATCCTGAAGAGAGGAACGAGGTAAGCGCCTTAATTCGTCAGCTCAGGGAGCGCAGGAGTGTGTAATTTGCGGGAGGGGTGCAATTTTCAGGCCTGTTGACTTGCTGCAATGCTTACTGCACATCACATTATTTCGGCTAGATCTTTGAAGTCGTGTGTGTTTAATAGAGATGCAAAAAAGGGTCAGCGAAGGCGAGCCGATTTGCACTTTATCCTCCTTTGCTGTGCCCGTGAGATTCCATTATTCAAAGCCACATTATGTCCCCTCCTTCTGGAACCTTAAATCATGACTGCATTTGAAGCTCAACCTGGCCAGAAGACACCACTGTTACTTGATCCCTGGTCATGGAGGTCACCAAAAACCACCCAGGCAGCACATGTGACCTACTGGATCATTTTGTAATATAAATCGGTTATTGTTGTAGTTCTCATTTGAAACGTGTAACAAACTCAAAGCAGTGACTGTGGGTTTTACCTGCAGTCTGGTGATGTACTGGATGAACCTGAGGGCCTCATCTTCCAGGTTATGGTTCTCACTGGCGAATGGCTCCAGCTCAATTTTCCACTGCGCACACAGACACACACTGTGGCTCAACGGTGTCATTTTTAACTTTAGATCTCTACTTAATAATGGCTGTACGTTTCTATAAAATCTCAGTTCTAGATCTCTACCTCTGGGCTCTTATTTAACTCGTGTGCACTTTCAGATTTTCAGCGAGGTTGCATCATTTGTATTGGCACGGTCTAGCTCTGATTGTCTTCTCCCCACCGAGGCTGCTGCTGCAGACAAAAAACTTATCCGCTGCACCCTGTACATTTGGTACTGACACTGAAAAGCTTTATTTGTTTGTACAGTTTGGACAGCATTCTGAATGAGAATGGAGCGTTCCAAAGTTTGCTGCTGTCATACGAAGGCGTGTCAGTATTGCTCACACTACTACAGACCCAGCAATCCGAGACACAACAGCAGCAAGGCTGACAAAGGGTCTCTCTCTCTCTCTGACTTTTGGTCCTCCCAAACTGGTCAAATAAAGAAGCGTTTGAATTGTGAGGTTCAAATGTATAAATCAGTTGTCATCACCTTGCCAGATTTGGGGTACAAACCAGAGACGCTCTACGTTGGGAGGCTCAGCTGGTAGAACTCCAGCTCTCTATTAAGAGGCTCACTGGTTTGTATCCCAAATCTGGAGAGGGGTTGATTATCTCTCTGATTATCTCTCCTTCACTGTCTTGAGTTTTAGTTTCTCTGGGTTTAGGGATTGGGGTTAGGATTAGGATTAGGACTAGGGGAGATCAAAAGCCTATCCTGTAGATCACTTTGAGCAGTCAGAAGTGAACCCTGGATAGAGCACCAGTTCATCACGATACACAGACGTAAGTGCTGCTGTAGTACCGGTGGGGGGGGGACGGGACGTCAGTCCATCACTGGGCTGGCTTGATGTTCCAGCCAAAACATCCCACTGGGACTCCAGTCCAGGTCCCTGCCCGAGTTTTCATGTTACAGTTAGTCATTCATTTAGTCAGTCCTATCCAGTGTGATCTACCGTGCAAGACGACAAGGTCAAATCAAAGCAAATGTGGATGGCCAGATAGGAGCAGATTGGTGGACTCTAACCGGCCATAGCCCCTGAGCTTCATGCTTTTCTACTGTAACTTTTAAATGTTTATTATTTTAAACCTTGTTCTATGAAATCAACTCTCTTAATACTTGTTCCATCTCATTTCTTTCGAATCACCTTGTATGTAGAACTTCTCACCATGGCTGGTTTGGCTCACAACCGCACTCCAAAGCTATGCTATGTTTGACGTTTCTTCAGATTTGTTTATTCTGATCTCTCCAGCTGTCAGACGTCTCCCGGACAATGCAAAGGCTGAGTAATGTTACGGACAAAACCAAGGAGCCTAATCTGTTTTGCCTTATCGGTTTGAATCCAGAGCAGATGGCTCCAATTAACACGGCTTTAAGCATCTTCTTGGCAGACTTTACATCTGTGTATTGCTTTTTTTATCTCGCCGTTACATTTCCTGCTACTGAAGTGTTTTTTTTTTTTCTGAGAGCTTTTTCATTCAGTCACACTGCAGAACCTTCAGGATTTCACTTATTATTCATCCATGTGACATTTTCATTAGATTCCATTTGTATTTCAGGAAATGAGGCGAATCTAGTCCATGTCCGTAGGTGTGTGTGCAATTTGTAGCTCGGCTGCATCTGTGATAAGTTTTTGATTGGCCGCAGACTGCAACTCTTCCATCAAGTTTAATCCATTACCAACACAGCTAGCTCTCGCTCTCTCTCTGTCTCTCTCTCTCTTTCTCTCTCTCTCTCTCTCTCTCTCTCTATTTCTCTCGCTCTCTCTCTCTTGCTCTCTCTCTCTTTCTCTCTCTCTCTCTCTCTCTCTCTCTCTCTTTCTCTCTCTCTCTCTCTCTCTCTGTCTCTCTCTCTCTCTT
>JAUZST010011626.1:0-11818 GCA_034779995.1 Parotocinclus haroldoi
TCACTGAACTTCTGGAGTGAGTTTGCTGCACTGAAAGTAAAGGGGCCGAATAATATTGCACGCCCCACTTTTCAGTTTTTTATTTGTTAAAAAAAGTTTTAAATATCCAATACATTTCGGTCCACTACACTATTGTGTCCCACTTGTTGGTGATTCTTCACAAAACAATTATAATTTGATATCTTTATGTTTGAAGCCTGAAATGTGGAAAAAAGTTCAAGGGGGCGAATACTTTCGCAAGCCACTGTATTTGCTGTATTAAATGGTGTTTGGTTGGTCTGTTTAGTTTTCTCACAAGAGTAAGCCTCTCCACCACGTCACGGTACAGACCTTTGGAGAGGTTCGAATCATTAAGCTTCCAGTTGAATTGGAGATTCTTCAAAATCCTAAAGGAAAAAGACATTATATTTTTCTTCCAGGCAGGAAAAGACAGAAGTACTAGAACAGTAGATATTTCATAAACGATGCTTGCTTTTACACTGACCTCTGCTGTACCTGATGGGGTGGGTAAAGTAGTGGGACCAGGATCACGACTATAACACATGGATTGAGATTTCATTACTCTCAGACCCATAGTGCAGCAATAAACATTAAATAAACACCAAGCATAAAAATGTTACTATAGTAACTTCCAAAAAAATGTAACAGTATGTATATGTATAAATAGAGCGTATGTGCAAAATATATGAATCTCCCCGATATTAAGGTAAAAAAAAAAAAATTCTGATCCACATGAAGTTTGAAGTTCCCAAGGCCTTAATACCCATGATGACATCTACAAAACTATTACATTTATCAGCACAACTGTGACAATTGTCACAAATCTTCTATGCTCATTTAAAAAAAGATATCTGGGCTATAATATGCTAGGATGCCGAAATATACAAACTTACTGTAAATGTTTTTTCCGTCTCCGAATGTACCAGAAACCAAACCAGCCAACAATGGCAACCAGAAGAAGGCCGACAAAAACCCAGGCAGTCTTTGACTCTACAGGGGCTTAAAGAGTGCATTATTAAAGATCACAAGTTAGTCTTGGCTCATCTCAAACTGATACACGAACTGTTGAACTGAACGCTGATCGTCAGAAAACTAAACAACATCTGTATTTTTCAACTGTATCTAGGTAATTGGATGCAACCATGTAACCACTTTGTGTTAAATTTCAACCAAGATAAATCTCTGATCTCTGAACATTATAATGGATGAACAGACTCTGTATATTCTCACCTGTAACATGCACATCCACATAGAGAGAACCTATGGCATATCCATACTGGTTAGAAGCCTGACAGTAGTACAGACCATTTCTGTCAGGTTTTCGTTGAATACTGAGGATACTGCCATTTACAATGCTGGAAAGCTCATGGACTGGTCCTGGTGGAAAGGTCCTGAAAAAGTCACGTTGGACAATGTCAATAAATCCACCAACAGAAGTTGACAAGGATGCTACACTCGTAAAATAACGTCACGCTAGTACGGACAAGCCAGAAGGATATTGGCAACCAATTGAGTTTAAATGGAAATAATTATTCTGGAGGTAGGAGAACATATTCCAGCATCGGAACCGTAGCCCTTTCTTGCAACATGGTGGTGGTAGTATCATAGTTTGAGCTATTGTTTGCTATTTCTGTACCAGGAAAGCTTGCCATCATCATTGGAGCAATGAATTCTAACTTATATCAAGGAGATTTCTGAAAGGTTTCAGATGCATCTGTGTTTCCTGGAACTTCACAGGTAGAAACGAACAATGCAATATTCGTACACTGTTCACGGCAAACCAAATTACACCAAATTACCTGTGATATTACAAAAAATGCTTTCAAAGGTTCAAACAATTGCGATCTAGTGCGACTATGACAATATTTAATTCTGAGAGATTTTCTGTAAATCTGCTAACGTTTGGAAAATCCTCACATTATTGTTATCTTTTATTATTTGCTAAATAAAATGAACGAAGTTGCGTTACCTGCTCCACGTAACAGTTTCTGCCGCTGGATTAGACTCTGCTACACACTGAAAGCTGTGTGTTTCTTTGTGACTGCCAGCTGAGACAATGTATGCGACTTGTGGGGGATCTAAAGGGGAAAATGTCAATTTAAAATGCAAAATGAAGACAATCTAAACAGTGGAAAACGCTGGAAAAAAGTACGACTTGAACAGAGCGACACGTAAATTTCTAAATAAGTTTAACGTTAAGTGTGGTGTATACGAGCGAACACTCGATTATGTGAGACTGTCACTAGCACTATGTAGAGCGGCTAATGGCTACATGTTGTACACACTGTTGAGTTACCAAGTAAAAGAGTTGTGCTAAATACTCGTGTCCCTGAATGATTACTAGAAGTAACTCTTGAGTAAGTGTGCGTTACTTTTGATTTAAGTTTAATTAGTTTAAGCAGTGTTTATGTGCTTTATACATAAATATAACGTGTACACGGTTGTGGTGATTAATGATTAAGCTTAAGTTGTAATTTTCGGACAGAGTATGAGTGAAGACACTGCACTGTATAGGCAGGATAAATTCCATTTAGACAGGCATTAAGGTAACATATTCAAGCTAATCTCATGTGTGTACTTAGGTATTTACACACTGTTACATATTGTGCCAGTGCTTATCTCTTGGCTTTTTCACTTTGTTACTTACTTGCTTTAACCTAATGCTGTAAATAAAACGTTTATTGACCTGTTTAAATGGATCTATCTATACTCATGCTATACTGTCTTTCTCATTCCAGAAAACAACAGCAGCTTTAAGTCTTATTTAATTTTATCTATTATTATTTAATTATAGTAAGCACTTATTTTCTCTGTTATTTAATGCTCTATTTCCGATTAAATTTTAATTGACCGATTCATAGATTATTAAAATAATTGTTAGTTGCAGCCCTACTTTATAGTTTTGAACATTCAGGTTCAGAATAACCATTTTCTGCAAACACTCACAAATAGTTTCAGGAGATTCAGTAGTTTCCCACAAACATCGAGGGGAGACGTATGAAGGTTTAGAGTTCAAATGAAATGGATAGTTAAGACGTTTGCTGAGTTTGAACAGGCGGCACATTTACGGCTAGAGATACTGATTTACTGAGTAGTTTTACTACTTTGCACATCATTGGTTTGGAAATGGAATTTCTCTTTGGTGTTACCAGGATAGTTCATTAAAACTGAATTTTGAAATAATCCAATCGATACAATAATAATTTATCTTTGTTGCTAGTTAACCTCAGGCTAAATGTAATTGTACAGTGCAGTACTGTATTAAATGTTTTCATATATAGAATAGAATGTCTTCATCACTATACTCATGTACAATGACATTAAAAGTCACTTCTTTGCAGTGCAAATAATGTTGTATAAAATATTGTATACTGTACATTATATTATATATTACGTTTCAATTCACATTGTTGTTTAAAATAAACACAACGTGCAAAGTATCTAAATGCTTTATGGCACGCTCACTGAACAGAAAACAACATGATGCAAAAAGGAGCAGTGAATTTCTAACATCTTTGGATTTATTTAAAAACCCTAGCAAAGAAATTTTTTTTTTTTTTTAAATAAAGGAAATCTAGGCCTAAACACTATGATGGCGTTTTAGTACTACACAAATTTTTTTCGTTGGATTGTGAGAATAACAATAATACAATAACATTTTAAGAATAAAATCTAAATTTGAGAACAGTCATAATATTTCAACAACAAGGTCGTAGTATTTTGAGAATAAAATCGCTCAAGAAAGAAACTCAAGAACGATACTGCATTATTTCGAGAATAAATGTCATATGATTTTGAGAACAAAATCATAGTATTTCAAAAATAAAGCCTAATGTGAAAATGGGGAACAAAATGGATTAGGAAAAGTTTAATAAAGCGGATGTGACAACAAAGAAATTAATTCATTAATGACTGAAGGAAGTCATGAATTAACAAATAAAGAAATAGCCTACTAAAAAGTCCTGGCACATCAGAATCAGGCTGTAATAAGAACTGAAACAGAAGGTGTTTATACAGAAGGAGGAATCAAATGGATGTGGATGTCTCGTTTGTGGAAGGAGAAATCTCTGGCTTTTAATAACAGGCTATTAATGGTAACATCATGCCATTCAAAAAGGACATGTAGAATAGTTTCACAGGACTCACTGAAAATGATCCTAAAAATGATCGATCCAGAATGACTTCTGGTGCCTGGTGCATTTAAAAATGTCAGTACAGTACGATAACGGTCATGTCCCATAATGTCTCACCACATATGACCTACTAGCCCATATGAACTACTTCTAAAATGCCATTTGTTACTGCATATTGTAGATACTGTAACATTTTAACAGCATTGTAATCATTTGAGGACATTTACATGTATACATTTATATTAGACAATATCTTGCCACGCCTACTTGTTTTTCTCATCATACTTACCACCTGGCAGAAAAGCAGCAACATTTTCTTCATCAATTTGGGTTTTGTAAGAGAGTGCAAGAAATCTGTCTGTGAATTAAAATTACAAGCATCACATGCAATTTCCGTTTAAATAAAGGTTAATTGATTAAGGGTCTATCTCGTTTCTCCTTACCTGTCTTGACAACTGTTTCAAGAACTTCCTCCTCCAAGAATTTGTAAACTGGCACATCGCGAACAAGGTAGTACATGCTGAAATTACTCATTATATTTGCTATCTCCACCGGCAAAACTCCACATTCTGGTATCAGTAGAGAAATCTGAAAATCAGAGGCACGTCAGAAAAGATGGTCCATTACACCATTTCTACAAACATGCCCCACAAATGTGAGAAACTGCAACACGCTACAGTATGTAATATTATTATTTATATTACAAAGTACACTATATGGACACAAATATTGGGACACACCTTTCAATTGAGGTATTTGATCCTGCATGACTCTACTCCAGTGTACAAAGCAAGGTCCATGCTTGGGTGAGTTTGGTTTGGAAGAACTTGACTCATTTGTACTCTGGCCTCAACCCTTTTGCAATGAACCTGGACAGAGATCTCATGCCAGGACCTCTCGTCCAACATCACTGCGAGATGCCTTTGGACCATAGCACCCAGAGTAAACCCAAAGTGGACACAGAGGGGCTCCAGGCAGACAGTGTCCGAGATGGAGATCAAACCAGGGACATTTGTCCATTTACATTTAGAGGATTTAGCAGACACCCTTATCCAGAGCGACTTACAATTAATACAGTCTTACAATTCAAGCAATGGAGGGTTAAGGGCCTTGCTCAGAGACCCAACTGTGGCAGAGGTGGGATTTTAACCCCGTACCTTCCTGTCCATAGTCCAGTCCACCACAGTCCCTAGAATGTGTATATACCATAACACTTTTGTCCATATAGTGTATACATGGAATACATAGCAGTAATCTAGTCTGTAGAAATGAAATATGTTTTATACTACTAGTTTAAAAAAATACTTTTTAAAAATCAGTGGACAATCCAACATTGAGTTTCGACCAGACAAACGTAAACAGTTATAAGTCAAAATCAAAAAACGCCCATGTTTAATTAAACCAATCAATACACTGGACTGTTTGACAATTAAGACTCAATCAAACACCCACCTTGTAATTGAACCTGTGATTAAACACGTGTACTTCATGACGTGAGTTTTCATTCGTAAAGTTGGATCTTTCGAATACTAACAAACCTCTCCGACATTTCTCCAAGTCTCGAGACATTTACGAAACGCAATAAAAGTATAATTAAACTATTCGATAAAGTCAAGTGAGCAACAGAAATGCTTGTTTATACGATGGTCGTCTCGCTGCTTCTGCTTCTTCTTCTTCTTCTTCTTGTGGGACTTAATAGCGGGTACAAACCAAGTATAGCGCAAGATCGCCACCTACTGAACGGGAGCGCAAAGTAACGCGGGTGGATCAGGATGCACCACGTCCTGATTGAAGGAAGACCAAGTCATTTAAGAAAATAGGGACATGAAATGTATATAAAGCTTACAAATAGCTGAAAGCTGAAATGCCTTTAATGACTTTCCTTAAAGGCATTGGTGTGAGCTGTTGAACTTTCAGCCATTTGTAAGCTTTATATACATATAATTTCCCTATTTTCCATAATAAACAATTTATTCATGAATACGTCGATGTTAATTTTCTCTTGTTACCTTAAGGGATCGTTCTAGAGGAAGAAGGAAGAAAGTCTTGCAAGGGCTTGGAATTGCTGTTGATATACTGAATCGATTCGCTTACGATTCAAGGACTCGATTTTATTTGATTTCCAATACTATTCGATATTGATTCAGTTAGGGATATTTCCGTTATGTTACAGTACAAGGTTGTGCTTGGATATGAAAAGAGATTTTAAGAAAAAAAATGAGGTGATATTTCAAAATAAATACGAAGAGGATTCCACAAGAACGGCCGTACAATCTGATAATGTGCTGGGTTCCCCATGCTGCTCTGGGGTCCTGTGATTTTTTTTTTTTTTTTGCCAAGTTACAGGCAGAAACTAAAATGTAGAAATCTCGTCCACTTATTCACCATGAGAACTGCAGAGATGCACAAAGCTTTGTGACCTTTCATTTTTGCATAACGATGCCCTAAAACGTCATAAATATCATTAATCTTATTCTAGATGGTAACGAATCCATGCATTGGTGCAGCTGTAAAACAACTCCGAGCTGAACATGCTAAAAAAAAAAACCAATGAATAAAAAAACATACACACGTCACAGTAACTTGTCCAGTGAGGAAAAAAAAGAGCAGTGGTATTAACCTTCCGGCTCTATTTGAACTGTACATCACCAGATCCACAATCTGAGCAGAAATCATCTCCTCTGCTCAGAAGGTCCTGGGCCACCATCACTGCCAAGCTGCCACTACTGGGCTCTTCAACAAAGCCCTTAAACACAATCCATTATACAGTGTAATACTGGACCAGTTTTCAGTTGCTCTGGATAAGAGCACCTACTGAGTGTTATCACATGTGCATTTATTTTGTGAGCGACTTCAACTAAATCCAACATTTTATCTCACCCTTTGTTGAGCTGCATGTGTTCTATCTGGATGCTTGTGAATATCCTTTGCCTATGATCATAAATCATCTAAATCCTGATTTAATATCTATATCAAACTCTGGACCTTCACTATCCTCAATGACAGAACTGTTACAGTTAAAAAAAGAGGAAAAGGAATTCAATTTGTTACTTAGACCATTTTGCTTCTATTACATCATCATTATAGCTTCAAATGACTATTTATACTTACTACTGTTTATTTATCAATCTTGTCGTTCAGCCTCACCCAGAACAGGATGAGTTTGTCGTTTATACGATTCCCCTCACACGGGGCCTCTCAAGATGACTTCTTAATTGGTCTCAGAGAGATTTCCTTGCCACTGTTGCTTGCTCGCTTGAGGGTTTAGAAACAGTTTTACTTTATTACACTGCATTACTCTAAGATAATGAGTACCAAACAAATAACACCGAACTGAACAAATGACTCGGATGTAAACTGATCTGGTCACAAACTCAAACCATAGCAGTGGTTTCATTCATCTTTAAAGCTTTTTAATCGAATCAAATTTCCCACAAAAGAAAAGTAACAAAATAAAACCGTAAAAGTGTTTTATCATAGAAACGTTTAGAAAAAAGACCAAGCAAATATCAAAAGGCTTATTCTTCTCCTAAATCATGAAAACAATACAGTGATACTTTCTATAATCTAGCAATCCATAATACACCAAATGGAAATTAATTGTACAGTGTACCAGTTCAAAGGGAAGACATAGAAGAATCTGTTACTCTCAGGTGAGGTGTTTAATAAATACTTAATAAGGTTAAAGCATAAATATCTTTTTTTAAAACACATTTGTGAAATTTTAACAGACATTAATAGACTGAGGTTTCTTCTTTTTACGAAGTGAATGGTTGGAAACGGGTAAGTCACACTTCCATAGTTGGAGCATACGCACATGACCTGATCAGGCTTGTGGTTTACCAAATTCATTTAAAAATACAGAGCATCACAACATTTCCGGGTACATTCAGTACATTTCATAGTACTAGAACATTAAAATGTGGTGTCAGAAGTGGCAGAAGGAGCAAAATTATTCAATTCAAAATACGCAGAGCACGGGTGCCCCGTTACTACTCAACACACATTACATCAAGGGAGTGTCTCATAAACAACATACTTTGCATTATTTGCATAATATGTTAGTCTTCTTCCTTTACAAGAAAACCAATGAATGGGCAAAAGAATAAACATATTTAATACTGGTTTAAACCACTGCTGTCATCCCCCCCCCCCATCCTTCACATCAGGCACTTACGAATAATGTCCAACATATAAAGGCGAATGAGTTCACATTTCCTTTTATTAACTTAGATGTCATTAATTTTATGAAGGTATTTTAATATGGAGTCCATGGCCTGAGGGGAGCCCCAAACCCTCTTTAGTGCCTCACACTCCCTCTCATTGGCCTGTTCCAGGGCAGCACGGTTGATGTTTCTCACCAGCGCTTTGGACTCCTGTAGTACCTAAAGTATTTCCATGGAAGCAGTAGCATCATGAAAATAAAGTAAAATGAAATGACAAAGAAAAAAATGAGTTATGGATATGAATGCTCTGTGAAGTTCTGAATATGTTCAACTCAAACCGATGTTTAAGTACAACAAAGGTCGTAGGTACTAAAGGTTTTAGTATGCAAGTAATAAAAGAAGAGAAATAACCCAGCATTTAATGAAACACTCGTGAGACATACATGAACTTTCATGAAATGCCATTAAAATTGAAAGAAATAAATCCGAACGATAAGTTGAAGACATGCATGCAAAATGCCACTGAAAATATTTCAGTACCAGTTGGCAATGAAATCGTGTGAAATGAAAAATAATTGGAACTTACAACTGAATTACAAGAGACAAGCTCCCTAATGCGAGCCATCACCTCCTGAGTAAAGGTTCCTGGCCAGAGGACTTGGGAGACCAAACCTTTGGCACATGCCTCCTGGGCTGTCAGCTTCCTTCCACTTAGCAACATTTCATTAGCCTACACAGAAGAAACTTGTTAGTTTATGCTTACCTGAAAGTGCCTTTACAAAAAGCGAACATCCTTTGGATAAAATAAGCACAATTGAATTGATCAGAAACATACAGTATGTCATATTTCCAAAAATACACTTCATAATACAAATTCAAAATTTCAAACGGAGAAGAATCTGGGCATGAACTAATTACTTGTTCACATGTTCGGTCCACAGTAGTTTTTAAACTATGTTGGTCAGGGTAGGATAGATTGCCCTTTCCTGGTTATGTCTGATTCTGGAAAATAAATAAATTGTGGGTGTGAAACTGGACTCGCTGATGGCAGTGTCAGAGAGGAGGATACTGTATGAGCTGAAAGCCATTATGGACAATGTCTCCCACCCACTGGTAAGACATAGGAGCACTTTCAGTCAAAGACTTCTTCCTCCAAAATGCACCACTGAGCTCCACAGGAGGTCATTCCTACCTGTGGCTATCAAACTGTATAATCAAACCGTAGCACAACTTAAATGTGCAATTTTATATCATATTACATATCATATAGCATTCTCTACCTCGCATGACCCACCATTGCTATTTCTTTTAAAATTCTAACTTTAATATATATCACTAAGCTATACAATGCCACTTCACTTTTTATTTTATTTAATTTTTATTCTTTCTACTTAATGACTTTCCCCGTCTATGTTTCTATTGTATTTGTATTATTTTGTATTTTACATGAAGATTGGAACAACTGTGACAACTGCAATTTCCCCCCCCAGGGATAAATAAAGCATTCTGACTTAAAAACAAAAACTAAGACAGCAGCATAGATTACAATGCTGACAGCAGCTTTTTGTAAAAAAGGACAAAGTACATACTTACGGATGCAACTCCCATGATGTGAGGGAATGTTATAGAGGAGCAAGCATCTGGTGTTTGACCATAGATTGCATAAGGTGTTTGAAACCAGGCTTTTTCGTTAGCCCAGATTACATCACAGAGGGGAAGGATGGAGGCTCCGAGCCCAATAGCAGGTCCGTTGACAGCAGCAATAATGGGCTTCTTAAACTGGATGAATGTGTTCACAAACGCTCTGAGAACAAACCAATAGCAATGAAAACCATCAACTGCAGCATTTTTCACTCAATAAGTACAAAGAAACAGTTTGGGGAACAAATTCCAAATCTGCTGCAAAAACGCACTCAAAACAACATGAATAAATCAGTGCTTTAAAACAGATCAAGCTCAGTAGTTCTTGTATAAAAATAGATCAATTATTTTGTTCAGAAAAGTGAACGACTGTCAAAACACTATCTTGCACTGAAATTTAATACAACCCAAAAATCTGAAAAAGTAAAAAAAAAAAAAAATAATAATAATAATAAAATAAAAAGCCCCATTCTTGCTGCAAACATGTCTTAAGATGTGTCTTAATGTCTTAATATAACAACTGTGACTGAGTTTTGATCATTTGTTTCAAAATATTACAATTATTTCATATTTAAACATTAAAATGTTAATTTCTCTCAGAGTAAGGCCAGTTGCCAGGTACCACATTGCTAACGCTAAGTGAATTGTTCATATGCATTTTGTACAAGTCTGCCGTTTCTGGATGCTGCTTTGTAACAAATCATGATCACGTCACATCTTTGAAATCACACCATTATTATTATTTTTTTTAATTCATTACTGGCTCTGAATTGCCCCTGTTCCAAATTGTTTTGGAACGTGTTTAGTTGTCATCTAAAACCTCGCTGGCCATTGTAAATAACCACACTAAATATAAAACTGGTTTATTTGCCATTTTCAGGCAAATACTTTTAGTTCCTGGACATTTAATGCATCCCCTACTTCAAAATAAATAAAAGTAATGTGTTTGTGGTGACGAGATCCCTTTAGATTTCCTACTTTAAAATCAATTGTGGAAAACAAATAAATAAGATTTAAATTTTACCTGATTGTTTCTGCCATTTTGATGCTTTCTCTTTTTCGGTCATCTGTAAGTCGTCTGATTAAGTAGATGAAGTCCAGACCAAAACAGAACACACTACCAACTGCACTTAGTAGTACCAACTTACTGTCATCAGCTGAAGCCGTGGCCATTGCACTCTGAACCTCCTTCATCACCTACACACGCATGCACAGAAGATCAGAAGTTCAGCAAATAAACAATACAGGATTGTTTACTGTATAATAATCAAGTCATATATAATATATTCAAAGTTTTTCAAAACACATTCAACACTTTTAGCAAGTACTTAATGCTCTGTATTTATCATATTCAGACTCACATCAGGGTTTAGTCTGTTGTTCTCAGAAGTTTTCGTAGAAAACAGAATGTGTGTGAAGCCATCCTGTTTCTTCACAACAATGTCTCTATAGCGATAAGCACTCTCCGTCTGACGAACACTGAAGCGGAGACGTTTGTCGAAGGCAGAACGTTCCTCAAGCCTTCGTTTCCCTAACACACTTGCTACACCCGAGGAAGCTGCTACACCTGGCACATCATTCTGTAAACTGGTTGTCCCACTGGCTGACGAAGTCTCCAAATGTGTTGATGTGCCTTCAAATATGGAAAAAATAAAAGATTATGAAAATTCGAAAATATTCTGTCTGTCCCATTTATTGACACTCTAAACAATTCTAATGGAAAAAACATGTAACGTGTAAAACATAAAACGTGTAAAAATGTTCACGTTTACTTTGTAAAGCTCGTCACAGGCGTGTTAAAAAGTGGTCACCAGGTTGTAAATATTATATATACAGTTGTAGATGTCGTTCATAAACATGGAAAAGATATAAAATATA
>JAUZST010011627.1:0-11817 GCA_034779995.1 Parotocinclus haroldoi
CTGTCAAGATGGGATGCTGAGTGTACATTAATGAGAAATAAAATTAACTTTTTTGATTTTAGCAAATGGCTGCAATGAAACAAAGTGATAAATTTAAAAGGGGTCTGAATACTTTCCATACCCACTGTACACACATATGCATATAAACACACACAATACAAATTACCAGAAGGTTTGAAACCACATCCATACAGGCAAGCTTTTTGTACCCTACAAGTGAACAAAGAACAGCATCAGATACTTCTGAACTAGGCTAAAGAGACACCTGTCACTAGCTTGCACAGGAAACCACATATTGGGTCACAGACGCCTTTACCATTTTGCATTTAACGTTTTTTTTTGTTTTTTTTTTAGCTCTAATGCATACCGGACTATTTGGTTTGAGTTTTCCCTCTTAGCACAGTGTAGGGATAGACAAGGTGGATCATCCCTCCCCACTCTACACAAAACAGTATTACAATGACTAATACCTTTAGTTCCATATGATAACATTATGAATGTGACGTGAGTGAACTGCATATTGGTAGGGATGTGATTTCCATTAAACCAAGGACCAATGATTTCCAATATGATGCATGAGGAGATGGGACAACAAGTAAAAAGAAGTTATTATTATTATTATTCTGTTAAGCTGCAGTCAAACAAGAAAGAAAACATTCATATTTTCTACAACCTAAAAATGAAGTCTAGTACAAAGTTATCATATAATCTCAAATTTGTCTTATGAATGGTTTAAATATATAACCACTGACTTTCAATTAATAACTTTCCCTAATAAACTTATCCTTTCTTACATTCATACATATAGTTTCATTAGATTCCATCCAAATCCTCCTTTTTGTCAGCAAGTGTATGTAGTGAATAAATTGGAGCCTCACATGAACATTGATCACAGATTGCTTGTCTAATGTCTCTGGAGAATGAGGAATTAGTCCACAAGGCTGACATTTTCTTTGTTGATCTGCTGCTCAGATTGACTGTGTTTGTTCTGATAGGTGAAGGAATAAATTGCTGTCAGGTTTTTCCAATACAATTATTTGTAGTGTTATATTTTGACACTTGATTTTGAACTTACAAAGTGAGTCAAAATACATAGACACCCTTTCACTTTAGAAATCTGAAGACATTGGGGGAGTGCGCGCCTATATCCAGAACATGGCCGCCATCTTAAAAGCTGTCACATAGAAGTGGTCATGTAGCGTATCAAAGACGACCAGAATTGTCTCAAAATTGATTGCTCAATATCTCTTGTTGTTCAAAAAGTTTTAAAAACTCAATTTAAAAATTTTATTTGTCACAGGTACTGATGATTCTGATATCTGACATATGTTGAAACTCTGAAAGACCATCAATTTCACACAGCACTGTTGTATCCCTCATAGCCAAATTCTGAAAAATCGGAACTGTGGGCAACAAGTCATATAATGGACTGAAGACTGCTACCGATGAAGAAACCTCAACAATGGTTTTGGCAGCCTTTGTGAAAAGTCCATGGCGCATCACGTCCTGTGACTTTTGACTCACCGTGTATTTAAAATGTAACAGGATTCCAGACTTCATCCCAGTCGTGCTCTCACTCTTACATGGCCATGACCCAACCCTCTTCCACTGTTGATTCCAACCTCCAGAATATTGATCCTTTGCCTTTGTCTCCTTTCTCTGACCCACATAAGCTACAATGCTTTTTATGGACATTTCCCCCCACAATAATTTCAACTACAGACACTGCATCTCTATAAAATTTCATATAAATAATTCATAACATTTGTTTATTTTTACTCATTTAACCAGCATACTGTCATACTGCAATTTAGAGTGACCAATTAGCCTGTATTACATGTATTTGGTATGTGCCAAATCATGAACCACATCATATTCAAACTCCACATGGGTGGTGTAAGAACAGTCTCTGGATGTCAACCATGGCTGTTCTAACTGCTTCCACCACTGTGCCACCCTCTCTGTTAAATGAAGAGTGAAAACAATTTAAAATAGCTGTATATGTACCCTACAATAACTGCATCACCAGAAGAAAATAATTTAAATGGCTTATATGAACCTTTCATGATAAAGCAAATCACTAGTTAAAAAGTAACAAAAAAGTACAATAATAAGTTGGAGTACAGGTTTGAAATTAGTGTCAGTCTCTCGAAGCTGTATTTTCAGTGTGTACATACTGATCATGCTATTAGGTAAACATTGCCCACACCAGCCAATTAAAGGCCTATTAATCCCTGTAGCAACAACAAGGGGGAGGGAGCAAGTGCTGTAGATGAAACAGTGGGTGGCCCTTAGAGACCCCAGGGATATGAAGGGGATTATGCGACCATGCTCCTGAACAGAGTATGTGCCTCTCTTGTTTGTATTCACTATTTGTATACAAATACTGTAGGCTCTCATTTATGGCAGGGTTAATATCATGAGATAAAATTGTACAGTTTTTGCACATTTTGAAAATGCAGAGAAGAATCTGAATGGAAAAAATCACTCAAATATTGCAAAAAATGGTTATACACCAGGATGAGTATAAGAGTTAGAATATCGTTTAAGCCAAAATGTGATAAAAATTGACTGAAGTGTTCAAATAAGCAAAAATATATCAAGCTACGAGTCAGCATGATTCAGTTACATCTGATCAGATCAAAAACAGAACACCACCAGTATAGTTACATATTTATATGATTTAATAGTTGGGCGACTGAATGTGGGTGCCACTGTTTACAAAAAAGTGTTCTAAAAAACAGCTGTGTCATGCATGCTACTGCAAGCTACTTCTTTAATAGTCATGCTGATGTGAAGTAACAGCCAGCTGCAAATTTGCCTGTAGTCATGACAGTGAAGAGGCAAGAGAGGACAAAGATTTAAATGATGAGTCTCTGTGGGGTCATAGCAGCTATTTCATGAAATAGGAATAGGTGGGTGTAAAACTGGTCGACTCGGAATGATCCATAAGTCACATGAATTGTATTCTGGATGCTCCGACTAAGTCGCATTGCCGTGTGACGGATATGTATCGGATTTCAATTCCACATATGAAAGTGGCCCAAATCAAAACGTGTGTTTTTGAAGTTCACGCTGCCCAAAGATAACATCTGTGTCACATACAGTGATAAAGACTGGAATGGGCCACACTTACCTGCTGTGTGAACCTGGCCAAAAATGAAATTTAAAAGAAATATTCCGATTATAACTTTGTACACAAATAACAAATTAATCAAAGTTATTCATTTCAAAGTTATTCACCTACATATTGAATGCAAGTCTCTATTTCCTTAATGTCCCGAAGGCTTGACAATCTATTTTACTTACATTTTTAAAGAGAAATTTTGACACTAAAATATTCTTGATTCTTCAGTCAAATTGGAACTAGAATCATGTACTAGAAACATTTTCTAGGCTGCTAATCTTTTAACATATTTAGGTTTGAAGACAACTAACTGAACAAAGACATGCACATACAGTCCGCAATATACTGCTGTTACAAAAACGTATGTGGAAAAGAGTGACCATTGCTTTTTAGTCTTCCATAGGTGTTTATTTAACTTAATTTGTCAGCAGTTTAGATTTTTACATTGTAAATCTTAGGTATAGGCTACATATACGTACATACATGACTGACATGATATTCAATAGCAAGATTCATCATACAAATGTCCTCTACATTAAAATAACACCACAAGCCCCATGTTAATTATACTATTCAAAGAAAAGTTAAATATTGTCAGTTGTGGATTAAACCTATGATAGAATAATTGTTCATATTGTTATATTTTAAGCAATTTGTTTACATTCAAATTTCTTTCAAACAAACCACTAGTACACAATGTTCTTCACACTGTGGCTTTCTGCATGGCCCTTAATCATTGCTCATGAGAATGAGGCATGGCATGTCGTTAAGATTTTGCTGTTTTGTCTGGTTGTGGGCTTAGAATCGTGCAAAATAAACTAAATGCACTGAATTTGCCTAACTGGGTCTTTGTCTAGATATATTTTTATACATTATGATTTAAACAATAATCTATGAGAACAAAGCAACAATTTAACTGCTGGAGAGCATAATAAATTTATACAACAGCGTAACTACCATGGCTTTAAGCAATACAGAGTTACAGGTTCAATATGTTACGTTCATGGGCTTAATGGCATTTCCATGGCGTTTTTCTGATGGCCCTGAGGTTTATTTGGGTGTAAGTAAATTCTTTCATTTGAATGTGGATTTAAATATAGTATAATGTATAGATTTAATTATTCTAATATATGCAAAATCCACACCCTGAAGTCCAGAACAAAAAGTAGTAGTAGAATTTATTTTCTACGAAAGTATTCAAATTCTTGGAAAGCTTTCTTTTAATTTTTACTGAGTTTGTATTCAATAGAAAGAGAATAAAAACTAACTTCAATATTTAAACAATGAATGCTTGGAGCACATTTGGATAAAGTGAATACAGAAGCTAAAGAGAAAATGTGCTTAACAATACTTCCTGATTAAAATGTAAAAGTACTTTAAGTGAGTTTTGATTAAGGATTGTGACGTTATTGTGAAATTCTATTATTGTGTAAGTGGATTACTAAACTTTTCTGCGTAGGACCCGAATCAAAGGGACATACACTTAAAAAAAAAAAACGTTTTAATGCAGATTATTACATAAACGCTCATTTTGGAATTATGCACTCCAACATATTCATAAGATCAGCACAAAGTAAGATTAGTGAGATCAGATGCACTTATTTTCACCATGCAGGACAAGCCTTCGGGAACGCATATAGATGTCCCAAGAGCGGTGCCTACATTTCACCCCAGCCGCAACTTCCGAAAACAACCTCTGAGCTTAGCATTCACTTTCAGACAAAACAGGTTTCCACAGGAGAATGTAAAAGAATCGCAGTTGTGGTGTCAGTAAAAGTGTCTAATTTGCCAGTTAGTTAGTCCATGTTTGGCAAGACATTTATGATACTATATTAACACTAAACATAAATATAGCTGCAAGCGGTTATGTGTAGGGTCTGGTCGACCACTGACCGAGTAGTGCCCCTTAGTGGTCAGATTTTACTATATTGTAGGAAGATGACAGATGACAGGCAGCAAATTTCGTCTGGAAAGGTTACTGACAGCCCAATCAAATGCCTCCTCAATGTTAATTGGCCGATGGCAAACACCTTTGTTTGGCAATTTGAGTATCGTGGGCTATTTCACTTAGAGATTAATGCGAAGATGCAGTGTGCCAAAATGTTACCTGATAAGACTTGCGGTCCCTAAGATAAAGCCATTTGGCCATTGCCCCGCCCTTTTTTAATTGACACGCCCACAACTCAGCAGACCTCCAAAGAATTGTATATCGCTGACATGCTGAAAGTCTGGTGTAAATGTGATGACGTCTTTATGAGTTACAGCTGTGGAAGTCATTTAAGCCTCGATATGATTTATGGACATGTAACCGCCATGTTCTTTGCAATTCGAATTACGTTTTTGATGATTAGGAAGCAGCACGCTCGGCTAATTATGGGGACAATTCAATGCCTATTCATGAGAAATCCAGGAACAAGTTCACAAAAGTAGTTTTTGTACATTTCTGGAAAAGCAGTGGGTCTATAAACTGAGATGCAAATTTGCTTTGGAGTAAGACTGTAGACGCAATCAATCCTGAATTTGTATTATACATTAAAAGTCTGAAAAAAAAAATATTGTACCCCTAGAGGCCAGATTTTAATATCTTGTATGAAGTTGACATTTGGTGACATGCAGCAAGTTTCATTTCAAAAGGTTACTGTCATCTTATTCAAATTCCTCCTGAATACTAATTGCCCAATGGCAGCCATCTTTGTTTGGCAATTTAAAGATCGTAGACCTTTTCCACGTAGAGGTTAGTGTGAAGATGCAGCCTGCCAAATTTCAGCTGAATCAGCCTTACGGTTCCTGAGAAACAGCGACTTATCCATTGCTCTGTCCCACCTCGATGTGATTCATAGACATGTGACGGCCATGTTGTTTGCATACCTCAACATATTTTTAATGAATATGAAGCAGCATGCTCTGCTGATTACTTTAATACATAACTTGTGATCATTCATGAGAAATCCAGGGGTGAATTTGCGAAAGCAAGTTTAGCATGTTATGCAAAATAGCAAAAAATCTAAATGGGTTGAGCTTATGGGTTCCATCAGCTTTTTTTATAGGGCAAAGACCAATAAACAGCCTGGACCAAAAAAAAAAATTTGTCATAGATGTCATGGCATAGGAGCTATGAGCATCAGCGTTGGGTTTCGTTATAGCGCCACCTATTGAGTCAGTGCGCCTGAGTAGTAGGGGGACTACAATCTATAAAGCAAGTTTCATGTCTGTCGACTTACGGTTTGGGCTGCACGATGGGTTTTAGAGCAGAATAATAATCTTAATACTAACAACAACAATAAGGTTCCCCAATTATGGAATTATAAACATAAATAAACAACAACAGGCAAAACGGAGCAGCTTCTATCTAAATAAGACAACATTTACAACAATAAACCGTATAAACCTATAACTTAAGGTAGCTGCCTTCCAAATGAAATACATATGAACCCTGTAGTACCCTGTTAATCCAAATTTAAGCAATTCCAGAACTAGTGTTAATAAAACACAGTTGAAACTTTCAATTATGTCAGCACTTTGGGAGGCCAGGGAGGGGGGTTTGCCCCTCTACTATGATCACTGTCCTCACGCAGTCAATGAGCACTTTATTTGGAACTCAATGCCAATATGGAGTAGGGCCTCCCTTTGCTCTCAAAACAACCTCCATTCCGATTGAGGTTCAGAAAAAGGCAAATGAAGAACACTAAAGTCATTGACACCAGTGACAGAGATGACTTTTGCTTTGTGACATGGTAAATTCTCAAGCTATTAGAAGATGTTCAAATGTGGCCATGAACAGATGCACATAGTAAGTAACAACACTCATATAAGCAGAGGCATTCAAGCAATGGATTAAATGAAAAACATACATTCCACCAGTCTGGACTGTTGACATACAGCTGGTTGAGTCCACGGATGCATGTTAGTGGCACCAAACTGTGACAGCACCCTGTGTGCCTTAGCAAAAAGCGAGACTTATCAGACCAGACTACGCTTTTCCAGTCATCGGCTGTCCTTTTTTTTTACCTGTGCCCACTGCAAACTCAGCACTCTTAATTGCTGACAGAAGTGAAACACAATGTGGTCATCAGCTTTTGAACTTTACTGTGAACTAACACCTCAAATTACTAAATATAATTACTTGTTGTGTTATTCCGTGGGAGCACATCACATAAGCCTGCAAGTCAGAGGTCACTGATGTCACTTGTGCTGCTTCCGTGTTTTAAGTGATGTACCAATTTGACAATTGCGTTACTAGTTAGAAAATATGTTTTGAAACTTGTTTATCTGGTTTTTTGGTTTGTTTTAGCACACACATTAGATCTCACCTTGTACTCATTTGTTCTTCTTCTCAGATTTGTTTGCGGGCTATTTTTTATTACATTTACATTTTCAATACATTTGATTATTGTGGTTTTGCCACTCAACTGTTCCAAATTAAAAGGGTTATGCAGGGTGGTGGGTATATAATGTATTCCATTTAGAGGGTCACACATGAACAGATAAACATGAACACATGCTAGAACTACATGACAGTAAAGCACACAGGTTGTTTCACTTCCCTTTTCCTCCAGTAAACATGGCTACAGTCTGCGAGACTGGTACAAGTGTGTTTCCTTGCTGACAATCTGTGCTGGGGGATCATATTCACCAGGTGACACCACTCATGAGTTCACAGTTACACAGTTTACCACTGTGCCAAGGAATTCCTGTAGGGGACTTGTACATGGTGTACAAAAGTGTTGTAAACGCACAACCACACCCGTCTGAGAACTGTCAAAACCGGCCTTTATACACCCTGGAGTCCTGCCAAGCATAGACAGGATTCCACCAAGAGCACGGGAACCAGAGAGAACTACAGAGAGAAAAGTGAAAGCATGGTTTCTCTGTTCTGGCCAGCTGCCAGTACACACTTCCAGCTTTTAAGTTGACTGCAGGAGCGTCTCAGCATGACTCAGACCTCTACAGGCTCTGTGGGATTAAACTACACAGGGCTTGGCCCAATACCAACTTGTTGCAACTGAAAAACACTCGTCCTGTCAGCAGCTGGCACACAGCACGTGGATAATATCTCAAGCTGCAAACCAGCATTGATTCAAAAATAACTGTGCGCCTCATGGGATTCTTAATGCACCTGTGCAGCTACCTTACACAGAGAGCGCCTTGCGCAAATAAGACAACCGTTCTGGTTCTAATATTATGCAGTTCTTCATGTGTTTAATTTAGACAAAAACAAAATACAGGTACCCACAATTTTGAAAAATCTCATAGCTGTAGGGTTTTACTTGATTGGTGTATAAGCATAGAATGATTATTCTAAAATCTGGGTGCCTTTATTTAATTTCTTAAACTGTGTTTCTAAAGATATACTAATATGCCTTTCTTACCTGCTTAAAATGTTCGTCGTAGCCCCATTCAGCTTGGCCATTGGGAGATGCAGCAGTCCGTGCTCCTGTGGGTGAAAGGTCATCTTCAGGCTCCTGTTTTACCCTGATGGGGGAAGGAGCTTCCCTCTGTTTTGGTGCACCTGCTGCAGTGCCAGGGTAGCTGCTGAACTGCCTCACTGCACCCTGCTGCAGTGCCAGTGTCTGCTTCCTCAAAAACTCTAACCCGCTTACTGTGCCATCTTCATCTTCGCTGACTTCATCACCATCCATTGCTTCCTCTTCATCCTCAATGTCAGCGTCATCATCATCAGCAGAGTCTCTGCCCCGACCAACCTCATCCAACCGCTCCGTTGTGCCCCCATGACCTTGAGGCTTGGCACTGTGGCCCAGTGCAGAAGCTCGAGCAGCCGCAAGGATGGCGTGCTGAGCGGCCACCTGCTGGGCGTATAAGATTTGAGCGTCACGCAGACGCCGTTCCTTGCGCTCTATCTCTAGACGGGCCTGTTGCTGCCGTTGCAAGTGCTCCATCACAGCTTCAAGCTTTACCCCTGCTGCACCACCCTGTGGAAAGACACTGCCCCCCAAACTGCCCTCCTGAGACAGAAACAGGGGGAGGAGAAAAAGGAAGCAACATAGACATCAATGACCTGCCATAAACACGCAACTCTAATTACATCTAAGGAGCTCCAAAGGCTCTTCAGCACAGCAGAGCTTTTGAAACATAATCCTTTTAATCTCTTCCGCAAAACAAGACGGAACCACTTTTGACACCAAAGTCTTCATAAAGAAGTAAACAATTTAGCACAGTAACTAAAATGATTCAGATGTGCATGTCAATCGACAGGGAAACATAATTCTATCATTTATTTCTAAGAGCAACAGAGTCTCATCAGCAGCTCCATCGTCTTCAATCTATAACGCATTGCAGAAGGTAATGAATCAATATCACTGCCTAGAGTTATTCTCTGCGAAATAATGCATGAGACAGCAAAGGCCTTTCATTTGCAAAGCTCTAGGTGTAATTGTGAGGGTTTTCACAGACGACCCACAATAAATTATATGACTGCCTTTGATCTCCAAAGACCATTAAGTGGATGCAAAGCCTAGGGTTACACTGTGAGCGCGCACACACTTGATTCCACGTAATTAGGTAAAAAAAAAATTAAGCTCTGGGAAAAAAAAAGTTGACCCCAAAAATGATCAATTCTGATCAAGGATCACTGCACTTCAGGAACAGCATTTCCATAACACAATTTGTTTTAATTTGAAGTAGTCCTATAACCTATTTTTGTAAGCAGTATATATGATAACATTTTTAATATTTTAGTTACATATCTGTATGTTTGCTTTCTTAATATGTTATGTGTGCCCTGCCATTAACCTACTCTCTGACTCTAAATATATGTTGTGTTTTACATCACGTCTGATCATGTCTCACGTCTGTTAACCAAGTTAAATATATAGTTTGCCATTTTATTATTATTACTGGGTATGGTTTATGATCGCGTTAATATGTACTTTTAGCACATAGGTCTCAAACTTCTTATCACTACATATTACTGGACACCCTTCATGTCAAAGTAAAACTCATTCAAATGAGCTTGAACAGGTCTGTTCATATTAATAAGCAGAAACGGGTTTCACCTTATTAAACCTGAATCAACATCTGTGAGCCTTTTGCACAGACGATGAAGCTTCAGACTCTGAACAAACAGCATTTCTAGTCATTGCAGAGTACTGTGAACGGTTATGTTAAAGAGAATCATTCTGTCATACCCATGTGTAAATGTATAGCAGAAAAGTCCAGAGCATCCATGAAATGTGCACTTTTCAGTCAGGAACGTGCACTGTACTATGTACCCTAGCTGCTACATAACACACTATGGTGTTTAAAGGGAAAACAATTGTACATTGTTCTTGTACACAGTTAAACATACATGTCAATGTGAATTGTGATAGGTTAGTGGTAACAATGGATTTTGGGTAGTTCAGAAAATAAAATGGATTTTTGCATTAAAAGCAGGCAAAACATAAAACAATACTGATATAATTAACTCAGCATACGCATAGGCTATGTATCAGTTGCTGGGGTTTGTGCAGCCAGTTTTACTTTTAGAAGCAGTTTAGTATCACACAAGTGCCTTCAAATAATGTGTTTGTAATTTCCTCCTATGGATAGGAGATATGCTGTAACTTTTTTATATAAATTATTCTAAATAAATAATTAATATCCATTTTAACATAAAAACAAGTAGGCATGAAAACGAATCATCTATGAATGAAAGTGTCAGCATTTCGTTGGTCAATTTCTGGAAAAGCAACTCACACATAAAACATCTACAAGTGTGACTCAAAAAAAAAAACCCCAAAAAACATATGCAGTGTGATTGGTTAGTATCCCAAACCGTGCCCTAGCTAATACAGAGCACTAGGTATAGAAGGTAAGGTAATAAATAGGACGACAGGACATCGACATCTTAATATGTTAATGGAATTTGGGTGTCGACTGCTCAGTGTATTTTTCGATTTACCCCAAAATTATTAAAAAAAAAAAATACTGAGCAAATTCTACTCCACCGTTATAGTGCGGCAATATAAAGGGAACAAGTCGACCGTTGATTAAATACCCTGTTGACATGGCTAACAGTACATACCTCCCTAAATAGTTACAACTTTAAAAATACCGCAGATAAATTGGCTTAGAACTCATTTTAACCCGACAAATGTCCCGTTTACACAGCATTGGGGTTTAAACGAAAAACACAAACAAAATGACCAATATATTGCTTATGTTAGGTACACAGTTAAGGTTAACGTAATGTTAGCTAATGAATGAGCAGAGACTCAGGCCAGTGTTAACAAAATGGCAAATTAAGTTTAACACGTTGTGTTTAGAAGTGCACTTGATAGGATTAAACTGATAAGTCAGTTGTTAAACTCACCATTTGAGTCTTACTGCTGTTGGAGTTATCTACCATCCCTGAGCACTCCGGCGTTTCCTCCCGTTTCTCCCCTGCTTCACTCCTTTAAGCGCTTATCAACAACTACAACGAGCTGGTTACATTCAAGTAATAACGCAAATATGAACAGAAGCCCACCTAAACAAACAGCGTGCAATGGCTTAACTTTGCTCAGGCGCCAAAAAGTTCCTAGGCGACGGTGAGTAAGGCAGAGACTTTATTACGTCGTATCGCCTGTAGCGCCTAGCCCGCGACTCTCTCACCGTTTCTCCCCCTCTCACCCTCACGTTACGCACCCCCCGCGCACCCCCCTCTCTCACCCTCAGCGTCCCAGTGGCTGCGAGGCTGCAAGCTAATAATC
>JAUZST010011628.1:0-11817 GCA_034779995.1 Parotocinclus haroldoi
ACATACATACACACACACACACACACACACACACACACACACACTGCAGTGATACTTCTTGGGCTGCTTCCTTTTGAGTTAGATGCATAGGTTTGTTGTATTGTGTTTCTACCAGATGTGCCATTTTTGGTTTACTCAAAAAAAATTGTTTTAAATATTTTTTTTGATGTGCGTGTTGTTTAAAATCCACACCCATCCGTACAAGCTGTGCTTTTTTATTTACCAGCTCTGTGTGCCCAAAGGACCCACTGGTTTATTATTGTTTTAATTGTATGTATGTCAGGGTAAACACAAGCTGGTCTAATGAATAGACTTCCATCTGGTTATTGAAACACGTGGGGTTGCCATATCAGTGCTGTCAGCAGAAGTAATAAACAGTCTTTAGTATGGCCGTTCTAGCCTATCTCTCTGGTATGGAGACTTTTTAACAGTTTACAATCTGAAATCTTTATATTTACCCCTGCGTTTGAGCTACTTCTTTGCTTCTGTAGCTATTGTGACATTAGATATCGAATTGCAAGAGACAGAGTTTACTTAATAGTGCCAGACATAGTGCAGAACAACCTCACGCAAATCCAGACAGATGAATAAACACACTAATACGGATACCGGAACACATAGATGCATACAAAAGATTAAGACACTAATGGTAACCAAAATACACAAGACAAACCTAATAAGGGAGATACAAAGCAAAATAGAATACTAAACACAAGGACTAAACTCAAGACTACACACCCCACCACAGAATAACAAACTCTACAAGGGAACACTGGAACAAACTGAAGAGCTAACAGTGAGCAGGAAGGAGCAAAGACTCATGGACAGACAAATAACAAAACCACAACGAGACCTGACAAAAAAAGAAAAGAAACATTTGTGTTTATTAGAGATGCCGCAATCGTTCAGCCAGTTGATTTTTAGTGTGATCGGCCATAACCTGTGGTCATTCTCATATAGCCGATTGTGTGTCGGCCACATTTACACTTGTGCAGCACGGGATGGGGACAGAAAAACAAACACAGCCGCACATGAAAAGCACACTGTTGTTACTAACTTTCAGAATTCACATATGTACAGAGCTTTAAACACTGTTCAGCCACTCATCGTTTTTACTGTCAGATCACTGCTGACGTATGTTCATGAGGAGGATGATACGTTAGATTTCAGTTGTGTTTTGAGTGCTGTTTAGTCAGCCTAATAGTCTCTCTTTACATTGCGCAATACTAATGAGTGAGCTATGATTTGTTTCGGACACAGCCATGTATTCAGCGTGGAAGCTCTTCAGAACAATGTTCAGAACAACAAATTTAATACGACATTGTAAACAGCGTCACACCGCTGAATATGCAAATATTACAAAACTAACAAAGGTAAAGAAGTTCAAACTAAAACTATTGAGAATGCAGAGCCAGGCACAAGCCAGAAGCCCCTTCTGTCATTTTTTTTTACCAATACTGACATATAATTTATTTTCACTATGGCGCAAATTTAGCATATATACAGTGAAGCTGGCTGTGAATAAGCGACAAGGGAAGAGACTATGGAGTATAACACAGGCCAAAAGTGACCAAAAACAGCGAGGCACCCTGACACATGACAACACTTGCAGTACTGAATTAGTGTACACTAATCATTTAAAGCTTGGGTGGGCGATCTTAGCCACAAAAGGGTGGTGCGGCTGCAGGTTTTCATTCCAACCAAGCAGCAGCTAAAGCTTTTATAAACTCATCAGTCGCTGGAATCCAAATGACTAACGAAGTGAAAGCAGTTGTAGCTTGTGCTTGGCTGGAAGGCAAATCTACAACCACACTGTGATTTTGCGGCTATGAAACAGTGCTTTTCATGGACTGCCTCAACCATTACTTGCTGGGTTCTTTTGATATGTCATTTTCCCTTTTGTTTCTGAAATAAAAGGGTGTGACTTTTGACTCACCCTGTATTATCCTGTATTATATGTGTGAGTGAATAATGCAGGTAACAAAATCATTCTTTGACGCAAGTTCATCCCTGGGCAGCACTGTGGTGCAGTGATTAGCAGTACCGCCTTACAGCTCAGGGATTCCTCGACCCTGGTCTCCCGTGTGGAGTAGGCATGTCCTCCTTGTGTTTGCGTGGGTTTTCTCCAGGTGCTTTGGTTTCCTCCCACATTCCAAAGACCTACGTGCTAGGTTGCTTTGGCTTATTTGACCCTAACTAGAATAAGCGCATAAGACAATGGGTGAATGAATGTTCACTCCTGGACATAAAACGTTAAGGAGTACAACATAGTGCAGCTACTAGTATGACTTAATCCCTTGAGAAGGTTTAGGCAGTCTGTGTAGCCACCAGTAATGGGAAGAGAGTTGATCTATTGTTCTTTCATGTCAGCTTCAGCAGCTTGTTTTCATCTCTGCTTGTTTTAACAGAGGCTAAGGGAAATTTCCTTTGCTTTTGGGACTCCAGATATAGCACAGCCTTCCCATGACCTTCCTACCCACCGCACACAGACTCCTCAGCTCGATTTAAAGTGCATACTCTACAGTTTGTCCCACTAAGCTTGTGTCTGTGTGTTGTGGGTGAATCCCTGAGGCAGTTCCCAAAGCCCTGCTCTTTTTTTTATAGTAAGATTACATTAACAACTGATTTTTTTGTAGGGGCAGATCTGGACAAGTATCACTGAAGTTATCCAGATTAGCTTTAATTACCCACATAAATGTATAATTTAGAGAGTAAAAAACTTTATTAGATTAACTCTTTAACCATTTTAGACCACGTGCACTGCATTGTCATCACGCAGTACTTTGTAGAAAAGGCATGCCGAAATATTTGTTATCTAACATTACATTTTGTTGTTTTTCTTGGGTGGTAGTATTTTGCTACCGAAAGGTGTGAAAGCTCACATCTGTCCCGCACAGAGCTGCTTGTGTATTGATGTTGCTCACGAACCCACAACTCCCCTGGTGTTTGGAGTTACCAGTGCCAACTGTAAACCAAGCTTATCTCCTCTACTGATAGATGTTATGAGTGTCTTGCCATGAGAAAAATACAAATCCGTTGAGTCGCGCACGCAGCAGACTGCGTAGCGTTTTAACGGGCAGCTGTTACGATAGCGCGGGAACTCAAGAGGTGCTCGTCATTGCACAGACGGTCCCGTCTTGGATGAAAAGGAAGTGTGTCTGGCAGCTCGGCTCGCCTGTGTTAGGAAAATAGCACTTGTTTGAATGAGTCAGGCTCTCCGGCGACGCTGGAGGAGCTCGTGCTGCGTGTCCATATATAGGGCGGGAATGAGTGCGACCGTCTCAGGATCGACCGGCTAACTCTGAAACTTGTTTTATGTCTCTTTGTAAAAGCAGAGCTGCCTGTGTGTGTTGTAAATATTTAGAACATGGAGCTGGCAGACCGAACAGTAACTTTAGGCTTTGTTTTGCTTTACTGTGTTTAAAGTAGAGTGGCAAAGTCTTGTTAGCTCAGGATTCGATGGCAGGTAAGCATAATCAATCTTTACGTATTGATTTATTACAGTGTAGCAAGTACTTAAGATACTTAAACCTAGAGTAGCAACATCAGCATGATTCCTTATGCCTAAATTTCCCGTGTGCAGTGTGAGCAGAGTACGTCTGGGAAAGTGCCCCCTCCAGCCACACCTCACTCTAAATCCCTTCTCTCAAAAACCCTGAAGGGTGAAGATAAGTTAATGAGGTGTGCAACTGCTGTTTTTCAGATATCTAAATACTTTTGTTAACCAAATGAAAGCAAGTGAGACTCAGTGCTCGACTTTAGCAGTCTTCTTAGATATATTTGTGCAGCGAACATGCTGTATTGTAGGTGTCATATGATACGAGCTTCCCAGCCCACACCCGGAGGAGCACTCTGACTCCGGCTCCGATCAGGGCACAGCAGGGCACTGCAACGATCTTCGGTCTGCCAGAGATGACAGTGCACGCATTGCCTCACCATACAAGGTCCCCACCAGCTGTGGTCGTCCCCCCTGTCTCTCTGTACAAATTGCACTGCAGACCAGTTTTAAACGGCCACTCTGGTTCATGTACCACCTTTGCCGTGGAAAGGTCTGTTAAATATGGGATGCAGTTCATGCTGGATGCTGGAGTGACCACTTTCCCAAAGGGTCACGTGTCACTGAGCACCTTGGGTTGGTGGCTGGGTCGACTGTATCGTGTGACACGCCGACCAGATGTGCCCCACGTTTCAATATAATTACAAGGAGATCCCACAAAAACTGCTGGATAACTCTTGCACTCTCGCCCAGTTTAACATGCTTCTGTTCACCCCTATGATTATATCACTTACTACTCAATCACCATCATTGACTTTGCATCTCATTTGCGTAATCGAGCAACTTTTTATTTGCTTTTCTGAATAAAATCTAATTCTTCTTTTTTTAATCGCTTCTTAGTCATTTAGAAATATCCTGTAATTTTAGTGAGCAGTGTATTTTCAGCTTCATGCTGTGCTCATGCTGGGTTCTGCACCTGGGTGTCATTAACGCTCACACTTCATGCGTGCCGTGCTCGAATCCAGTGAATCGCGCCCTAGCCCATCTCTTCAAGCGTGCCAGGGACATTCGAGTGATCCCTAAGTACACCCTAAGAAACAATTAGTTTATCTTTTGCATTTTAGCTATTTCAATCTTCAATTTCTTCAGACACTTTTATCCTGAGCAAAAAAAAAAAGTCTTACAGTCAACGCAGTTGTTGCACAACGGCAACCTGACAGTGCTGGAACCTGAACCCAAGATCATTTGGTCTGTAGTTCAGCACCTTAACCGCTCTATCACTGTATAACAGTCCCAGTACTGTACAACAGAGTACAAGCAGTATATAGCAAGGCAATTTAAGTGGTCTAACAAATAACAGAACAATCCACCAAGCAAAGTAATTGCTACTTTTCAGGCAGGAGCCAGGCAAGCATGATGCTTTAGATCTCAGCTCAAACAACACAGATCTTCAATTTTGTCTCCACTTGCCCGGTCCCATTCCTTTCTGACCATTTTCTTTTTCTGTAGCACTCTTTCATTAGGTTGTTTTTAATGCTAGATTTCATTTTCGTAGTACTGATATCAAACTCTGCTTATCTGCCAAACCTCAATGGTAATTTAAGGCTGACTTTCTCCATGCCTGCACTCTCCAAAGTGCTGATGCCGTGCTGTCTGTGTTCGGTTAATCCAGTCTGAAACGTAATGTTTAGTATTTCATATCAATATTGACCTTAACGCCCATACTAACTATTGGACTGTTGAATACCATAAGCAATTGTCAGTAATTATACAACCAGAACCAGACTGCTTCTCCTATACACATACAAGCAATGACATCATCAGTTTATTGACTTTGTTCTCGTACACCAATCGGCATAACATTTAATCCACAGACAGGTGAACAGTGTTGAATAATATTCATGCGGACGTAACAACCCCACCTACAGAAACACTGCAGACCAGTTATACGCCTTCACGGCAATGACCATGTTGTGTCCACCAACGTGTCCTGTCACACTGCATAAACTGTTCAGGAATGATTTGAGGAACATGCCAAAGAGTTTAAGGTGTTCCTCTGGTTTCCAGATTCTGATTTGGTATTTGTGGGATGTACTGGACAAAGAAGTCAGATCCACGGAGGCTCCACATCAGAACTTAAAGGTCTTAAAGGATCAGTTGCTAACGTCTTGGTGCCAGATACCATCAGAGGTCTTTTGGAGTCCTGTACTGGATGGGTCAGAGTCTTGTGTCAGAGTGGGACGTACACAATAAATTGACACACAGGTGGGACTAGGATTGAACGTTGGCATTTAGTCATTTGATGGATGCTTTCATCCCAAAGTAATTTATAATTTTAAAATGCAATGAAAGAAATTACCCAGAGCCCAAGAGTCCCAGCTTTCCAGTGCTGGGACTTAAATAGTGGACTTTTTGTTCAGTAGCTAAATCCCTGCACCACTACTGTTCAGCACAGGACAGTCACAAAGACCGAATTGTTACCCACTGTTGGGTCCTTGAGCAAGGCCCTTAAGCCACAGTTACTTGGTTAATAAGACTATTAATTATAGGTCATTTTGGATTAGCACCTCTGTTATTTAGCGCTCTGGAAAAACTTAACAGACAAAATGATCATTTCCTCTGGTTTCACAAGTTTGTATGTGTGTGTTTTGTAACTGTATGTGTTTGATTGAAATGGAAAATGTTTGAGTTCCAACTATTAGTTCCAAATCTAATATGTATTTGCGGAACTGACAGGAGCGGAGGAATTAGAACTTAACTGATTCCATGAGGCCGTTCGAATTCACATTTATTTGAAGCCGCAATCCGATTCATTTCAGACACGCCCTGAGGCTCGATCACACATGAACAGGTTTTACTGACGTTTCATTTTGGAATGTTTGTTCAAATTTGGCGGCTGAAGTATTTTGAATCGTCCATCCGATGCCCAAAATGGTTCAATTGACAAGTGTTCAAAGTCTGAGATTTCACAGTGCTACTGTTTTAACTTAGGATTGTTCAGAACTCCATGTTTCAATCCCTGCTTTCACGTATTCAGTGGCGCTTTAAGTCCAACGAGGCCTTTCTGAGTTCCTCATCAGCAGTATTAGCAGTACACTGCCTTAGATGGAGACGGGTTGATTTGAAGGAAATTAGCAGTGCTCTCTTAATGGTATTCAGTTATGTCACAAAATGTAAATGTAGCTATCAAGACAGTTTAAGAAGGGTTCTTAAAGAATTGCTCACAACAGCTATAATTCCTCAAGTTGTGCTGCTGACTATGGTCTTTGAATCAGTGGTGGCTAAACTCAAACGAATTCTGCAGACACAGCTCTTTTTTATTTTCCTGACTATGTCCAATTCCCTTTGTCGACATTCCCTGTTATGTGCTGGCTTCTCCAGCGAGGGGGGTGCAGCATTATTACTCGCAGACATTGACGGCTTCTTTTAACTTTCTTTTCCTACATTGCGAGAGCATGCTGGCAGAGAGGTTGGGTTGCAGTGACAGGCAGATGATCCTCATATTCATCCTAGACCATAGACCTTTCCTCTCTGAGATACAGTTGATTGTCTCTGTGGATTTCCTTCTATACTTGAACTTGCGTATCTTTGTGCAGATCTTAGTGTATGCTGGAAATTTGCTTTTTAAATTTGATTTACACCCTGGTAGTCATATAAAGGCCACCTGGAGAAGGGATGACTTTGCTCAAAGGAAGCGTTTGTGGCACTGTTGTGCCAGTGATGGTCGGTAACACCTCAAAGACCTAACACAAATTAAAAACGATCCTGTTATTATTACGCATACGCCTAAAAGGTCTGCTGTTCCAAGAACTGCGCTCATGCCTAAACTGAAGAATCATATCTAAAAGCCGAGCATGTCATTGTATATTGTACATGCCAAAACTCAAACATAAAGGTATACAATAGCAGGTTTGACAGCTCAGCACTTTAATCACACACAAAAGAAAGGACAATTACAAAAGGCCATTATTTTTCACTTAATCCACACGGGATCACGGGTCAGCTGGTGCCCACCTGGCAACTCTGGACACAAGGGCACGAACAACCATAGACGGGGCACCAATCCATAGTAGGGCACACACACACACACACAGAGTCACACACTAAGAACCACTTTAGAGACATCAATTAACCTAACATGCATGTCTTTGGACTGTGGGAGGCAACCGGAGTACCCGGAGTAAACCCATGCAGACACAGGGAAGGCATGTAGACTTCCACATACAAAGGACCCAGGCCGCTCCACCTTGGGATTGGACCCGGGACCTTCTTGCTGGGAGGCAGCGGTGCCTATTTCAGCATATCGTTTTAGAACCCAGCGTTCGAATCATTTATCGTTTATGCTTCTTTAATGAGAAATGTGTTTTTTTTATTGTTGAACAAGGTGTTCAATCAAACACACATTTCTCTTGAAACTGATAGATTTCATGCTTATCAGAGTGTTTTCATTTATTTAAAACGGTGTGAAATGATAGTGGAATTGCAGTGGATCTTCAGTGCTTTCCTCCCTGTGAGAAGAAGTCTAATCACATCCTCAGAGACCTCAAGTTTCAGACACTATGTGGCCCGGTTGGGATTTAAACCTGAATTGCAGCTGCAGGGCACTTTTTTACACCCTGAGCAGTTGCTTTCAGCAGAGGGGGATGGTACATTCAGAGTTAATAACTATCAGGGAGTACTGACAGCAGCTTCGGTCACACTCGCACCAGCTGCCGGTATAAATAGAAGCTTAACCTCGCAGGCTTGGCAGAGGCACCGTGAAGAGAATAAAGTAATAAAGAACATGGCAGTAATGTCATAGTGAGTCAGCAGGACCATTAGAACCAGGATTCGTTCTGATCTAAATGTGAGGGGTAACGAAGATTCGAGGTCATTGGCGTTCTGTGGTGGAACCAAAGAATTTAATCCACCCTCGAACCTTTTGTTGTTGCAAAAGTCCATTATGATGTCCATTCTCATGTGGATACTCATACTTCGTTCTTGCATTTTTAAAACCTTTCTCACTATTTAGGGAGGTATATTAATGAACTTGATATTAAGCTTAATAGACTGGTTCACACCAAACAGTTGTAGGGAATCATTTGGGAGGAGCTACACCCAGTTTAACTCCTACAAAACCTACATTTGTTTCAGGGCTTTTTTTTACTTACATTTGCATCACCGGGAGAAACACTGTGCGATGCTGAAGGGATGTAAGTTGTGGAAATTTTTCTTAAGACAGCTCTTTGTATCTCCTCTGTCCATTGTAGGTTCAGTAAAGCATGGACATCCCAGACGGTCCCATTACCTGTGTTTTTCTTTTCCTTTTGAACCAACCGGTTGTAAAATATACCGCTCACAAAAATGAGAGGATATTTGAAAATGAAATATTTGACCTGCTTGGACCAATGTTGGAGCAAAAAATCCTAAACCTTTAAATTCATCAAGCTTTTGCTTTTCAGTGCCTTTTAAAGGAAACAATAAAAATGAATGGATAGCTCACGTGAACAGTGAGTATAGCTATGATATGTTTATGTAATGTGTTCTGGAAATGATTCCACACAGCTGAGCGCTGCGTTTGTAACTAGGGAAACAAACCGTTTAAAATATCTTTTCATTTTTATTGCTGTTAAAAATATTTTCAAAGTATTTCTCACTTATTCACCTTCACATGCCCCCTCTCATTTGCTGATTGATTCATATTGATATCTCTTTCACAGTTCTTTATTTGTTTCCTCTGCTATTTAAAGCCCTTGTTTGAAGCAGTCTGGATTGAGATAACGTCAGCGTTTTTAAATGTATCTCTAATGGAACCTGCGATGACGGTCCAAACGGTAACACAGAAAGGCAATAAACACACAAGTTTAAACTGTTGTTGCTTAAGCTGTTTGTCTCTGTCTGTCTGTGTTTATCTAAGCTCTCAGGACCAGTCTGACATGAACCTTTTCATGGTCCAGTTTCAGAAAACCAAAGTGTCGTATTTGACCGGAAATTCTTGGTGGCCAGCGTTTCAGTGCATCTCTAGTAGAAACATGTAAATCTGGAAATTGATTTTGGCAGTGTTTTGGTTTGTTTTCTTTTTACACATTGAATTTCGTTGATTTATTGCTCATCGATGAACACAGGTCATTAGAAATGTCTTTGTATCGTTTCCTATCATTTTCCACCATCTAATTAAGAAGTCATGACTCTACTTTATAAGGCTTAGCCTATGTGTGTTTAAATGTTATACTCAGTTATGATGCAAAGTAGTGCCGATGTCTGTGTTATTATCATTTAAGCAAAATGTTATATTATCTACATAAAGCTATAGCATTGTAAAACTCATAAAATCTCATCATCCATATAGCTTGGCCTTTTCAAGCAGTTCTCCCATGAGTCCCCTGGGTTATTACACTTCATCAAAAATGCACCCACTTTGAAATCGGATACATATCTGATATGTGGCAGTGTGACCACATCTTGGACAGTCAGGGGATTTGAAGCCAAGACATCCCAGAGCTCATCTCCTTTGGGGTAGCTTGTAGTTGGGCATTAAAACATAATAATTAGGTTTCTAAAGCTCATTTACCCTCAGGCTTGGCAACTTGGTGGCCTAGTGGTTAAGGTACTGGACTAGGGACCAGTAGGTACAGGGTTCAAATCCCTCAGCAAGGCCCTTAACCCACAGTCGCTTGGATTGTAAGACTGTATGAATTGTAAGTTGCTCTGGATAAGGGCATCTGCTAAATGACGAAAATGTAAATAACCTGCACCTGTTGCCAGCAAGGACAATCCAAACAGCTCTTCCTTTTAGAGACATGGACTATATATCTATCCATGATATGGACGATATGTATATTTGTCTTGATATAGCCTTAAAGGTCTGTCGCTGAAATGGCCATTGATGCTGATAGTGACATTAAATATAGTACAAATAAACTAGTTGTTCAGGGTAAATTTCACTTTAAAATGAGCACTTGATGAGCATGATTCTCTTTGGAATGCTTTGAGTTCAAAATCTTTCATGGTTGGTTGCCAAACCCTTTTAAAAACACGAATATACATTACAATACCCCCACTGCAGGTTTACTGGTTAGAGCAACCACTTCCACCCAACCCCCAAAAGCCCTCAGGTAATTTTGTCCCCATTACACTTCTCCAGTCAGAAACACAGTAGCATGTGTCCAAATGCTTTTGTGCTTGGTGGTCTGGAGAGCGGGTGATTAATCGGGGTGTCCGGTGATCTTTAGCAGGTACTCTGTGGCTGTGTGGGTTAGCTGTGAAGATGGTGACAGCATGTGAGGAAAGAGTGTGATGTTCTGATTCACTCCGAGTCGCTTCCACTTCTCTTCGAAATATTTCACTCCATAACTCACTACACCTGTCTCTCCTTTCTTCTTTTTGTGAAAAATTGCAGATTAAGGTGATACACAGCAGGGACTGTTAACATTTGGCATCTGTCAAGTATTTTCTTATTGCAGTTTTCCTATTCATTCTATAATACAAATGATATTATATGAATTCTTTACATGCTGACTCTTACCTGACATTCTCGCATGAACTGCCTGTAGGGTTTTTATTTGCATTTTTTGTTCTTCACTGTGTGTTTCGACGTTCTGCATGGTGTTGGCTTGGTCTGTGTGATGTGTGGTGCTGACCAGAGGTGCCTCCATGTTACTGTCATTACTACTAGGAATGCACCGACCGATCAGCCCGAGACCGGAATCGGTGAACCACACATGAAAAACACACTGCTTCCACTGACACTTATTCACAGTTCTATTCTGTTTTAAACACAACTCCAGCTTTAAACTGTGTGTTTGGTTAGACAGACCGGTGCTGACACACACTGTTGACGAGGAAGGGAGGAGCGATCTGCTGCTTTTTGGCATCCTGATTCTTCTCAGTAAGCGAGTGCTGTTTGCGGTACGCATGATGAAAGTCAGAGAGTTAAAAAACACCAATAATAAACCGTTTAAAAAAGCATCACGTCACTGAATATGTGGAATTTGACACAGTTAATGTGAACTCAGCTTCGAGTGCAGAACCAGACACAAGCCAGCATCTCTCTATGTATTTTTTTTATGGTAGGAGTTTTAAGTACTAGAAAAGTTGACCAAAAATGATATTCTGTATTATCTGTCATTTATAATTCATGGGCATATATAAAATCATAGCAAAATTAGTTTAAAATAAATATCAAATTATTAATAAAATTTACATTAGTAATAGAAAAATTATAAAATAATCTAAATTATGAAACAAAATTGATTATATAATGGCGTCCTTAGAGGGAGGTCCTTGGAGGCACATCGTCTCCTAATGTCCAACCGATGGAGGGAGTTCCTGCACTCTGGTGG
>JAUZST010011629.1:0-11816 GCA_034779995.1 Parotocinclus haroldoi
TGTATTACTGTAAAGCTGCTTTGAGACGATGCTACATTGTAAAAAGCGCTATAGAAATAAAACTGAATTGAATTGAATTGAACTAGCATGCTGCATGCACTCTTGTCTGGCCAAATGCAGTGAATATGTGAACTCTTAAGGGTGCTTTTTAACTGCATATTGTGAGACATACTCCTAATAATGTCAGTTACCATGCCGTTGTATGGTATTGTATGGGTTACTTCACGCATCCCTAAATCTTAGCCTCTCAGGGTAGACTGAAAATGATGATTTTTGCGGTGTGCTGTGTGTGTCCGGGCACTCTCTGGTGCTTTATTGCCACTGCATATTTGATGAGACCTTTGTTGACAGACCGTGTGCTTATGGTGACTTTGCAGACCTTGTTTGTAGACGACAGAATGGATCTCTTTATGGCTTTATGACTGACAGATGTGATTCACTCACAGGACGCTTCCACTGCGATTACAAAACTGACTTGGTCCTGCTGAGAGTACACACAGCATCTGAAAAATACAACAAGACACTTGTGCCCTGTGCGATATGGTGCTCAATTTAGAAAACTATTTATTTTGGTTCGTTTTATTGTCATTTACATGCCCAGCTTTCTCCATAGATCTGTTGAGCTGGATCTGTCAGAGATTTGAGCCTGTTGAAATACCAGAGGGAGGCCAACTGTCAAACAGACAATCTGATATCAGTAAAAATGCATTGGTGCAACAGGAGTGATTTTATATGTCACATAGATTAAAGCTGTTGTCACAGTTTTATTTATTATATCTTATCTAAGTCACCCAAGGAGGGTGGATCATTTTTGAGTCTTCGTCATCCCAAAGTTTCTTATATGAGGAGTTTTTCTTTTCCACTGTCGTGCTAGGCTTGCTGAATTTGAGATTGGTCTTAGATGTTAGCAGTAAAATGAAAATGGTTAAGCTGCTTTGAGACAATGCTTTGTTGTAACAAAATTGCTAAAGACATAAGTTTTTTTTGCAGTTTACAGAAACTGGTATGTGTTATATAAAATGTTGTGCCCGCACACACTTGCTACAATTCACGTGCCCTCCATTTGACTCGGCAGAACTACTATAACAAAGTCCCACCCCCTCAGGTCACTGCAACCAAAGCAATAGCGCCGTTGGTAAAGGACTTGAATTTGCATGTCAATGTTTTGATTGCATTCCATTGAAACGACGTCGGCAATGTTAACCACTGCACCATTGTGCCGGCCTCCTAAAGAAACGGAGAGATATACCAGGTGTGGTACATACTAAAGAGGTGCCCTGATTGCAGTTTCCTTGGCGATTGAGTGACGATTTTGAACATATGACTGGTTGATGACCAAGAATTATAAATGACTGCATACATATCATTTTCACTGGAATGCTGGAGACATGACTGTAACATGAATAACGTCAGCGCCGGTAACTCTGATAAACAAACACTAAAAGAAATGGAAATGTTTTTAATATAAAATTGAATTGGGAATTAATGTTAGTGAAAACAATTAGGTTTTTTTTGGCTGTGTTTGTGTTGCTATTTGTGATTCGGCCTCAAATTTTATTATTTTCATACTGAGCGGCCGAGTACCGGGTGCCGCCAATCGATCCGTGCGTCTCTGATATACTGCTTACAAAAGTTAAAGAATTTAAATATCCCCCATAATGACTTATCCCCCAAATGTTTGTGAGGAGTGTGAATAACATACCAGACAATGCACCAATACAGTATGCCGAAAAAACAAAAGAAAAAGACTCAGCGGTGATCATAGGCATATAATGTATATTATATTCTATTATTTTGCTATTATTTTATACATGTAATATCAGTCTACAGATTTCAGATACACCCTCCGTCACTGTGCCACTGCTCTATCCATGAGAAACACTCTCCTCGCTGGCTGTGAAGTTTCACTTTATTTTCACATATTCCATGTCTTTATATTTCAAGTGTTTGATTTATTTGTTGATTATCATTATTGTCTTGTGTTCTTGTGCTTCCTTTATGCTTTTAATCATTAATTACAGATGAAATATAGCCGTAAAAAATAACCAACACCTATGGTTTAATCTTATGTACATTACTCCTCGTTGGGATATTAGATTTTCACTTTGAACAAATTGAAGTGCAGAAGGCCTTCAGAAACCAAGAAAAGTTGAGTTGTTGCATTTATCCCATGGTCGGTTCAGTGGTGCACCCTCTGCTGGCTAGAGCTCTAACATGTCTTGTTTCTGGTCGCTGACCTTGGTACCTCTGTGGACGGTGCCTGTGGTGCTGATTCTGCGCCGCTTTGGATGTGGAGTTACCCTTGGTTGAGGTCATGCATTGCAGCATTCCTTTGTTTGTCTGCCTAAAGCACAGGCGTTTTCGTTTTTGGGCTGTGGGGTTCAAATCCAAAATGGTTCACTACTTAATGAAATTGTTGTCATTTGTTTATCTCCTTTCTTTAAATGTTTCATTCATCCGTAATGGTTTATTAACAAAAAGTAAACAGACTCTGCTTGGCAGTCATTAACTATTGAAAAATATACCCAGAGAGAAACATCCACCATGCACTTTTATTAGGAACGCTATATTCACACGGATTAGGGCTCTTAAGACGGCCTCAGTTCTTTGTGGCATTTTTATTCACGTTTATGTTTTGAATCTCCTGTACTATCGCACCCCGAATGTGTTCTATTGGATTGTGATTGGGTTTGGATTGTAAATCACTTTTCAGTTGTGACATCATGCTGACGTAGCCATTCGAAAATAGGCGAATTGTGGCCACGAAGGGACACACACAGGCAACAGCAATACCCAGGGAGACATTTAGGCGATGACTGTGCCAACAAAACTGTTATTCCACCACCACCGGCCTTAAATGTTGACACAGGGTCCGCTGATTTATGGTATGGTGACAAATCCTGACCATATAATCCTAACTCTCTCCGAACAAATCAAGATTCTTTAGACTAGGCCATGTTTTTCAGTCTTTATCTGTTTAGTTTCGGAGAGTCTATGCCCATGGTAGCCTCAGCTGTCTTGTCTTGGCTGACAAAAGTAGAGCCAGATGTGACTGTCTGCTGTTGTAGCCCTGATACTGCTTACGATTTGATTTGTCTAAAGGTTTGATGTGTTGTGCATTTTAAGGTGCTTTTCTGCTGACCACAATGGTACAGGGTGGTTATCTGGCTTACTACAGCCTTTCTGGCAGCTCAAACCAGTCTAACCATTCTCCCTTATTATCTCGCATCATTAAGGCATTTCTGTCTGCAGACTTGCCACTTATTGCATGTTTTTATTTCCCCCTGAATAAAGAGACTGCTGTGTGTGGCTGTGTGTGGCTGTGTGTGGCTGTGTGTGGCTGTGTGTGGCTGTGTGTGGCTGTGTGTGGCTGTGTGTGGCTGTAAGTGCTGTTACCTAATGGCTGTTCACTGTAGAACACTTGTAACTGCAGGTTCCTCTCCAGCATGCCAGACGGGCAGTATATTAAATTATCTCCACAGCTATTAAGCCCTCCTATGTCAGCGTGATGGTCCAGGAACGTTTATCCAGCTCCTTGCTCTCAATTCGATTCGCTTGAAGAATGTTCATGCCTCACGTGAGCAGGACTTCAGTGCGAGTCTCCCTGGCTAAGGGTGCCTGTAAAATGACCTAAATCAAGCATCAAGTAAAAGTTTTTAAGGCTCTGGACCACTGGAGCCAGTGAGTTCAAATTCCACCTTTTGAGCTCAGAATGGGAGCTAAACACTGTACGAGCGGTTGTGGTGCTTTAGAGGGGATTGGTGGCTAACAGCGACTCTTCTAGGGTCCCTCAAGTAAAGCCTTTAAGCTTTAAGTTGCTCCAGATAAGGGCACATGTAAGCGTCTGCATACTTCTGTCCAAATATTGGATCTTGTTTGCACAGTGCTGTGACGGTAGCTTCAGCTCTGCCCAGCAGCTGTCCTTGAGAAGTCTTATTGCCGTCTGTGTGTGTGTGTGTGTGTGTGTGTGTGTGTGTGTGTGTGTGTGTGTGTGTGTGTGTCTGTCTCTGTCTGTCTGTCATAGGAGTGTCCATGTGTGTACACAAACTCATTGTTTTTTAAAGAGAGGTTTTGTATTGCTGAGCCTGACCCTGATTGTCCCGAATCCAGTCCTCTAATTTTGCAGCAAGCACAAGCTTTGTGTTAAACACGGATGCAGGTTGTGTTATTGTTGTTGGTTGTGATGTAAATGAGGCCTTGGCGAACTCCAGCAGCCTCGAACCGGGACGGTTCGGCCTGTTCACTCCCACGGCCTGGCTCTAAATGTGAGCGCTGGAGAGCAGCCAAGGCTGCAAGGGTGTGCGCATGTGCGTGTGCGTTTGTGCGCGGATGCAAGCAAAGGCAAACAGAGGTGTTATTAGATTTAACATGGATTAGAAGGACGTTTACTCCAGTGTATGTACGTGGTATGTTTGTATACACCCAGGCCACTTCATTAGGTACACCTTGCTAGTATTCAATCGATTCGGATTTGAGATCGGATTGAAATCTGGCGACTCCGGAGGCTGTTTATATACAGTCATGTTCATAAACCAATTTGAAAACGATCTGAGCTTTTGGGGTGTGGTGCGTTTATCCCGCTGGAAGTCGCAATTAAAAGACACTGGTACACTGTGCTCATAAAGGGGTGCACAAGGTCAGCAACAATACACAGTTAGGCTGGGGGGCTTGAACGATGCTTTGTCGGTATTAAGAGAAAATGCCTCCACACCATTACGTCAGCAGCCTGAATTTTTTGTACAAGGCAGAATGGATCCATGCTATCATGGCTGTTCTAATCCGAACGTCGGATCACAGACCGGGCGCCGTTTTCCCAATCTTCTGGGTGATTCTGTCTGCTCTTAGCTGCCGGGAGGCGCACCCGGTGTGGTTTACTGCTCCTGGAGCGTATCTGCTTCAAGCTTTGATGCGCTGTTTGTTTAGAGAGCTTCTTAAACATACCTCGGTTATAGCAAACGTTTATTTGAAGAACCAGTCTGATCAGCTGACCTCTGGCTCCAACGAGGCGGTTATACCTGGAAAACTGGCTGGACCGTTCTCTGTAAACCCACAGATCCCACAAATCCCAGTAGATCCGTTTCTAAAGTACTCACCAATAACCGGGCCACGTTCAAAGTCACTTAAATCTCCCCATCCTGACGCTCCATTTGATTCAGCAGCTCGTTTTGATCGTGTCGAAACGGGCCAGATTTCTGCCAAGTGATTGGCTAATGAGATACCGGTGTTAATGAGCAAACGGGCATACCTAATAAAGTGGACTTGGGTAGTGGCGTTGCTCAAAAACAAGACATGTGGTGCATGGATGGTTTATTCGTTGACGTCCTGACTGCAGCATCAGATGAAATGGTGAAAGTGTGTCAGATCCGCTGTGGGAATCCCAAACGCTTCTCACCGCCGAACTTTTGGTCAACGACAGGCTGGTTCAGAAGCGGCTCTGGGTGGAAACCTCGGCTTAATTAAATACCAGCTTCAGATTTCAGGACAGCTGTCAAGTGCGATCACTGATTCTGTTCACTTTGTGTTCAAAAAGAGGAAATCGTTCCTCCTTCTCTCTCACCATCTCTCTCTTTTCCCTCTAATCCTTCTCTGGAGTTGATATTCGGCGCTCCGTCTGTGAAATCGCTCCCAGCATAAACACTAATGACTTGTGAGCCAGCACGTCGGTGTGGAATACTAAATGCTTCTTACGACAGCGTGATTTTTACTTACTTTCACTGCGAGAACGTTTTCACTTTCTTAAATCTTAGGTTCAGTTCTGGTTCTAGTTTCTTTCTTGGCCTAATCGAATTGGTTTTTACAGTTTAAAATGGTATTTAGCTGTTTTAATTTGATGAACCTGTTACAATAGCACGTTCTCTTGCAGCCACGTTATTTAGATCTTTTTTTTTTTTTTTTGCAGGGGACTTGCAAAACACGTTTGATTTGTTATTTTTTAGAAATGGGGAAAAAAATCGCAAATGGAAAAGAGGAAAAAAATGTGATCCGGGCAGCTGTAGAAGAGAATTTTGTTTACACATTACAATGTTAAACCTCTATTTTTAGTCTGGTTTTTAAATAAATGATTCGAGAAACCTTTAGGAACTAGAAGCGTGAGCAAAGTGCATCATTTCACCCCTCGTCTCGCTGAATTGCAAAGCATTTAATCTCTAGTGTGTTTACACACACACACACACACACACACACACACACATCTTTCTGATCCTCAGAGCGTATGAAGTGACCGAGTGTAAAACGCTGTTGAATTAATCGTGACTGTGAACCTTTTTTCCTTTTTTTGCAGAGGAAATCAAAGCAGAATCGGAGAAATTAAGGTGAGCCCCTTTACTCTTACAAAGAAATCCATGTGATGTTTTCCAGTCTGGTAGTTTTAACCCTATATTGGGTGTGTTTGTTTCCATTTATATTGTAAATGCTTTATTGCTTTATAGAGTTGCTCTTTTCCATTTAGGTTTTTATGCCGGCATCAAGACACAAATCCCTGTGTGTTCCGACGGTAAAAAGACAGTTGCTCAATGTCTCAATCATTATGTTCCAAACTCCCCTTTAGCCTTTTTTTTTTTTTTTTAAGTTTGAAACAAATGCAATTATGGGTGTGTGCTACAACACGTTTTGGAGAATATCTCTGTGTGTGTCGCTTACCCTAGGCGCTTTCTGCTGAAACACGCACGCTGTGTGATCGGATTCCAGTTGTAAAGGTCAAATTTTGTCAACTTGACCAGACCGTGAAACCTGTGACATCCCACAGTGGGTGTGCCTGTAGGATTTTATTTCGTTTGGCAATCCGGTATCACAATAAACGCTTCAGAGAGATGGTTTCGAACAACTTTAGACAACACTTTAGACCCCCGGGGGTGGGAGAGGGTGTGGAGGGTGGGGGGAAGGGGTGTGTGTGTGTGTGTGTGTGTGTGTGTGTGTGTGTGTGTGTGTGTGTGTGTTGGGGTTTGGTTGGGGACGGACGGACATGGCACATGAAGGATGCAAAATCCCAGAACACACACCCTTAGTCAAACCCAAACCCAAGTGCTGATCGCTCTGTTGCTCCCATGACCAGACCCAAACTCTGGTCCCTGTGCCAGTGGGCCAGTGCCACCCGGGCAAAGCATCGGGAACTCTCAGATACTGGCAGAAACTCTCTCTCCTCCTCTCCATCTTCTCACCCCCTGAGCCTCCTGAGTTGCTGCGAATCTGCTTTCCTAGAACATAAAAACAAGTCTGGGTGCTGGCGAGGGTGCAGCTGTGCGAGAGCTTGAATCTTCTCCCCGGTGGCATCACTAGGGATCCGTTTAAAACATGACCTGACTAATCCCTCATCAGCAGACCGTTGAACCGACTCGGATGAGCGACACTTCCTGTTCGTCTTGGCTGCCGTTTTTTTTTTATTCCGTTTCACGTTCGGGCTTAGTTTTACGTCGTTTGCAATTCCAAAATATCGAGCCTCATTTAAGACGTTCATTTTTAAAGGCTTGTTTATTTTTTTAAAGCTATGAACACCTGTGATGCTCCGGAATTTTGTGCCGCTGAAACGCTCCGCCTGACTGCATCGCTCTAAACCGGCGATGCCATCGATCCCATTTCATCATTATTTTTCTCTCCCCTGCCATTCAGCCCTCCCGCTGGAGAGAGCAAGTCAGGCTCCAGTACTTTACCCCCTATCAAATCCAAGACCAACTTCATCGAAGCGGATAAATACTTCCTGCCGTTCGAGTTAGCCTGTCAGTCCAAATGTCCGCGCATCGTCAGCACGTCGCTAGACTGTTTACAGGTCAGTGAAACCATGACGATTAAGTGTATGCTTATAATTCTGCTCATATTAACCCCTGCTTTGTGATCTCGTGTTAGGATTTCGATTTGATTTTCGCGTAATAATTGTAGCTTGTGAGATTGCCAGTTAAGTGTCTCTAAGTGTCTCTGCTCTGTGAGAAAGCTGTACTTGGTTGCAGATGTTTTATAGAGCACGTACAGCATCTGCCCTTGGCTTGCGGTTGGGTTTTGCCAAAAAAAAACAAAAAACGCAGACAAACTGGCAAAGAAAGCAGACGAAAAGGTTCCCCTCTGACGTCCCACGTATAAAGGAAGTAAGAAGAGTGGAATCATGGGACTGTGGTAGCCTAGCGGTTAAGGTACTGGACTATGGACCAGAAGGTCCAATGTTCAAATCCCACCTCTGTTGGGTCCCTGAGCAAGGCCCCTAACCCACCATTGCTTGGATTGTAAGACTGTATGAGTTGGAAGTCGCTCTGGATAAGGGCGTCTGCTAAATTCTGTAAATGAAATAACACAAATACTAAACTATAGGAACTGTAACGGCCCCTCGCTGGGCAAGACGCACCGTCTTGCCAAATCTGCGGCACGTTGCTGATGTTTTATTGGAACGTCCCCGGCGACTTTTCAGCAAGACGAGATCAGACTAATAGAACCAGGTGCCAAATTGGTCATACTTGGTTTAGCACACCCACCCCACCGACACCCCCCTGGCTGGTGAGCAGTCCCCAAACTGTCATAATTGTGCTGCTCTGCTTACAATAAAACATGTTTTATTGGGATTTTCAAAACTTTCAGCTATCAGAAATGCTTTTTATAGAGTAGAGAACATGAAGGACTTGTTTGAAGAGATTCCACCAGTTCAAATGATAAACTTTTTTAGATGATCTTGGGCTAAAACCAATGATCTGAACAAATGTACAGTTTTTAGGAACTACTGTCTAGACGTCAATTTGAAAGAACACTTCAGCTCATAAAATGCTAAGTCTAGTAGATATAACTGTCCTTACTCTCATTTCCAACTGGAAACATTCTGTGTGTCTTAATGCCATGTTTATAACCTACCTGTGCTGGAATGGCAATAAGCTGCGACGACTACTACAGACTCTCCTTCCAGCTTAAATTGTTAAATAGTTAATTGGGTACTGATGGTAATATAATGTAATATGTAAATGCAAGCCAGTAGGACGTTTTTTTTGCAAGATTTTTGGTGTATATATATATATTTTTCTCCAGTAGCGTCACAAACTGGTGGCTGTAATGTAATAAGTGCTAGATCAACGGTAAAAAGGAAACGGCTGTCAATCCTGGAGATCAGAGTCCAGCACGGTTTGGTGGTTTCTCCAGTCTTGCACTCCTACTAAACCCGATAATGAACTGGCGACACAAAGGCAATGACTTCAAACAGACGTATGACCATTCCTGGCCCTCGAGCGCTGCAGTTGATGACCTTTGTCGGCAATTAATTTCCTCGAGTCCCTGCTAATCCACTGAGCTAATAGTGGAGTAATTGAATTGCTCTCGATCTCTGCAGAACAGCCAAATCTTCGGCTTCGGGGATCTCGTGCTTCTCTGTAACGAAGCTCAACTGTCAATCTTGCGTGCTTGTAGAAACTCATCGCTTACGGGCACCTGACGGGCAGCGCCCCAGACAGCACGGCCCCGGGGAAGAAGCTCATCGACAGGATCATCGAGACCATCTGCGGCTGCTTCCAGGGTCCGCAGACTGATGAGGGAGTTCAACTGCAGATCATAAAGGTATGAGCCTTTTCTGCATTTGCTTTAGAAAAACCTGTGTGTGTGTGTTCAGGGTGTGCAGTGTTTGGGACGTCTCCATCGATCGGATTAGGTCAAGTGTCAGGAATCTTAACCGCACAACGGGAACCTGCTCTGTGGACGCCCACACAGGCATTGTCCTCTTTGAGCGGCTCAAACCTGAAATCCAGTTCCTCTTTCTATTTATTTATTTATTTGACGTATGACTAAACCTGCCATGCTGCTTTTTAAAACAACTATTTATGTAATCATGTATGTATGTGCATGGAATACAGAATAGTCCGTTGTTGTTGTTTATTGTTAATCTATTGTAGGTCGAGGAAAGGTGTGAAGAATTAGGGCCGTAACAATTAGGGCTGTAACAATTAGGGGTGTAACGATGCACATTGTGGACTTAAAAAAAATAAAAATAATTTTTTAAACATGCGCTTGCTTATTGTGCTATTGCAATTGCATATTTGAACACCAGGGGGCGCTCATAACATGGGTCACATCGGCATTCTCACCAAGGCTCCTGATTTCTTGTAACTTTTGTTCACGTTGTTTTAATTTGTTATTCTTTGTCAATAAAACATTTTGACTCGGTTGTTTGAGAGACGTTGACCCACAAAATGGGCCAAGTTGTTGGCAATTTTAAACCGAGTTTTTAGTTTAAAGACTTATGCCATGAAATGTGCATCGTTTACAGTTAATAAAAGGGAATGTCTCTTATCGAATGTAAAAGCGTTCTGACCTGCCTCCTGTACCTCAGACTTTTTCAGTCATGTCTGCATGACGGATGCTTGGCCCGGGTTGAATGGCACTGCCAGGACTTGTAGCCGGCTCCCCTGCAGGGATCCCTGCCGTGCCACCCAGTTTCACTGCAAAAAGCGTTTTACTCCTTTTGACCACTGCTGCTTTATTGAGTAAAAATGCTGTGCTTTAATGAAAAATTGAAACGTGTCGATTTGGTAAATCGGTGGTTGATTTCGCGTTTTGATCGATCGGTTTACCCTCGTAGGCATTGCTGACGGCGGTGACCTCTCAGCACATCGAGATCCACGAGGGCACGGTGCTGCAGGCCGTCAGGACGTGCTACAACATCTACCTGGCCAGCAAGAACCTCATCAACCAGACCACGGCCAAAGCCACCCTGACCCAGATGCTCAACGTCATCTTCGCCCGCATGGAAAACCAGGCAGTGAGTCTTCCCTCAGACCAGTCAGCCAAACATAAACGCCGCCGGCGTGCCGCGGCCTCGGTCTAACCTCTTCTCTCTTCTTGATTGATGCCTCCTCCTCCTCCTCCTGCTTTCAAAACCTAGCTTACAAATCACAAGATCAGTTGGTCTATGGCGTCCAGAAAGCGTGACCGTCAGGTAAAGAGCCAGAGGGTCTGCCTTCAGTTTGCTTGATCTGAATTCTTCTGGTGTGTGAGCGATCACTTCATCTTTGCCGTGCTTACTGTGATCATTTTTTTCCTTTTGCCTGCAGTCTTTTCTCAACGCTGGCCAATTTGTTTGATGTCGTTTGCAATTTGGAGTGTCACCAGTGTGTTTATTTTTCCTGTTTGTCCTGCATGTGAATGATGAGTGAGTCACTGTGAGACGTTCCACCCTCGCTTCTCTCCGATCGTACATTAATATTTAAGCCTATGTTTAAAATGCTGTGATACAAAATACGCGTCACCGAAACTTTTCCTACGGCCCCTGGCTGCGTTTATTTGGATTTCAGGAATCCAGATCAGTCCTGTTATCAGAGGCTTTTGATGTTTAAGCGACGAATTACGTTCCTCTAAGACAGGTCGTTGACCGGAATCGACGTTGTCGTGGTTACGCAGTCTTTTTAAGATACTGTAATGTAAATATAAACTGTATTGTAATGTAATTGCACCTAGCTTATGGAGGTAGTTAAGACTTGAATTCACTGCTCACAAAATGGACATCTTTAGAATGAAAACGAAAAGAATTCCATAACAACTTTTGGATAATCCGATCCTGTCCATGCCCATCCCGGTCAGGGTGTTCTGGCACTCTTGGGTGACCATATACCCTACTGAACTCAATGTGGGGACACTCTGGTCCATGAATAATTATTATATTTTGTTTTATAATTTAGTTTATTTTCTAATTTTTCTATTACTAATTTAAATTTTATTAATGATGTATTTATTTTAACCTAATTTTGCTATGATTTAATATACATTTAGTATTTATTTATTTATTTAACATCTAGGCCGCCCATGGAGGACGGGTCCCCTGTCGAGTCTTGGTTCCTCCCAAGGTTTCTTCCTACCATTTT
>JAUZST010011630.1:0-11816 GCA_034779995.1 Parotocinclus haroldoi
TTATATTATCTTAAAAGGCCAATCCCAAATTGAGCAAACCTAGGGCGACAGTGGAAAGGAAAAACTCCCTGAAAGTAAAAGAAACCTTGGCAGAACCAAGACTCAACAGGGGACCCATCCTCCATGGGTGGCCTAGATGTTAATTAAATAAATACTTAACAGTACAATACATTATAGCAAAATTATGTAAGTAACCATTTAAATGAGTAACAAATCAATAATAAATGAATGAAAATATATTATAAAACGAGTCCTCAGTGGGAGGTCCTCAGAAGCACATCGTCTCCTGATGTCCAAATGACTGGGTTCTGTTGATGAAGACCAGTATAGGGGAAGCTGAGATGGAATAACTTTTCCATTTTATTTCAGCAAAGAAATTGTCGTTCTAACTTTAGAGATTAAGAAGAGTTACTAAGAGTAATCGTACCTAACACCTGTTTGTTCTGCATAGTTATAAATATATAAACAGATTTACATTGCACTGGTGGAATTAACTGGGACTAATTGTGCCTTGCTGCATTTGGATGAATACATTATCTTATGCTTACAGCTACAGAACAGAACAATCCTCAAAAGAAAAAAAGGGAGAGGAAAAAAAGAGAGAGAAAGAAAAGAAAGAGAAATTTAAAATGGAGCTAGTTCTGAATATAAGGAGGAGAGGGAGATTTTATCTAACAGAAGGACAGTAAACATCTCTCTAATTGTTTATTCTGTTTTATTTCTCTGAGTTGTTTCTATGTTTATTTACAATTGTTTCTTTAGAAAATCGATTTGATCTAACTTACATTTCAAGACTTCAGTCTGTTTTTCTTGAATCCAATATTTCTTTACTTGTACTTTTTATCTCTCTATATTTCTTGCTGTTTTATTTTCTTCATAGTTAATTTTTTTCTTGTTTTTATTCTTAATTATTTAATGATTATTAATTAATTTCCCACTGCTCTATAAGTGCGTGCTGTCTCCACCTGGTGGATCGTTTTATGTAACTGCACGTCTTTTATTCGGTTAATTGAGGTAAATTTTAACGGTCCTAAATGGTTTGGATTCATACACACACTGTATCACACACATGTAAGGCAGAGTCCCCGAGCTGCTTTTTTACACCACGCTTTAACCACCTTCTAATCACTCTTGGTTTGATTCACCTTCGCTTGATCCCTGTGAATCCAGACCTGTTTTGGATGGCAGCGAGTCGCTTCAGGTTTTTACCCTCGTCACTTGTTGAAGGCAGACGAAGTGGCCATCCAAAATTTGCTTGCTTTTCATTTATCCCCCTTTTAGTGCAAATGTGTGCACTAGTGTGTGTGTGCGTGTGTGTGCGCATGCTGCTTCTGGTTTTATATCTACTCCATCTTCTGTGGCTGTGTCTGAACTCATAAGTGCTTTTCTTCCTCAAACCTCACCCTCAGAAGTGTGTGTTCATAGTCAGATGGTCCTGCTGTTAAAATCTCTCTCTCTCTCTCTCTCTCTCTCACACACACACACACACACACACACTACTGGGTGAGGTTTGAAGAACAGTAATGATGTTTAAGACCAGACTGGCATGCTGTAAAGTGTGTGGTTGCTCTGTGTGTGTGTGCGTGTGTGTGTTTGTTCGTTCAGGAGGGAGACTGCTGTGCTGTGAGGCGTGTCCTGCCTCCTTCCATCCGTCCTGTTTAAATATGGAGATGCCTGAAGGACCGTGGCTCTGTGCCGAATGCAGGGCAGGAAAGAAACCTCGCTACAAACAGATCGTCTGGGTCAAGCTGGGAAACTACAGGTGGGCCTTTAAATCATCTGTAATGTAGCTGAGGGAGGTAAAGTGACCACACTCTGATTAATGCTGATTGTCTGTCTGTGTGTGTGTGTGTGTGTGTGTGGTCGGCGGTGCAGGTGGTGGCCGGCTGAGATCTGTAACCCCCGACTGGTTCCATCTAACATCCAGAACCTGAAGCATGATGTGGGAGATTTCCCTGTGTTCTTCTTCGGGTCCCACGATTATTACTGGATCCATCAGGGCCGGGTGTTTCCTTATCTGGAGAATGATAAAAACTTTGCTGAAGGACAGATCGGAATTAATAAAACCTTTAAAAAAGGTAAGAGGAGATGATGATGATGATGATGAATGAGGGTCCGAGTAATGTAAGAGTGAGGAATAAACTCCAGAAAGTGACGTTATATTACAGTTACTCTTTTTGTTTTTATATTTATTATTATTAATACATGTTAACTGTTACTATGAATACAAAACACTGTGTGTGTGTGTGTGTGTGTGTGTGTGTGTGTGTGTGTGTGTGTGTGTGTGTGTGTGTGTGTTTTCAGCTCTTGATGAAGCAGCTAAAAGGTATCAGGAGTTGAAATCTCAGCGTGAGTCCAAAGAAGCTCTGGAACAGGAGAGAAACTCACGCAAACCCCCACCATACAAACTCATCAAGGTACACACACACACACACACACATGCACACACACACACACACACACACACAGTGACACACTAACAGAGCTCTCTCATTCTCTCAGTGTAATAAACCCATCGGGAGAGTGCAGGTTCAAGTGGCTGACCTGTCGGAGATCCCACGCTGTAACTGCACGTCGAGTGACGAGCGCCCCTGCTCTCAGGACTCGGAGTGTGTGAATCGGGCGCTGCAGTACGAGTGCCACCCGCAGGTGTGTGCTGCCGCCGAGCGCTGCCTCAACCAGAACTTCACCAAGCGCCAGTACCCAAAAACTGAGCTCATCAAAACAGAGCAGAGAGGGTGGGGCCTCAAAACCAAACAGGACCTCAAAAAGGTCAGTCCCACATGGCCACATCATCAATAATCAGTAATCATTCATATCTACATCATCAATCATCATCAATAATCAACAATCATTCATATCTACATCATCAATAATCAATAATCATTCATATTTACATAGACAATCATCATCAGTAATCATTCATATTTACATAGACAATCATCATCAATAATCAACACTTATTCATATCTACATCATCAATAATCATCCGTATCTATATGATCAATAATCAATAATCATCTATTTTAATCTAAACGGACTGTAATCCATCTTTAACACTAAGAAGTTTATTAAAAAGTTTCTTAAATACAATTTTAGGGGGAAAAACATAGGATATGATCTTAAGTAAATCTTTGGGGGTTTTTTTATTTGTATTTAGCGTTATTTCCATAATTAACATTAAAGCAAGCGTTCAGAATATTCATAAAATAAGAACTCGAGGTGATGGAGAAAAAAATAAAGAGCCTCAGAAAATACCAATCAAAGCGGAGTGACGACAGAAAGTTCCATAAAGTACGATGCTTACCTCGTAATCGTAAAGTTCCGATTAGAAAAGTGAAGTAAAGTTTCCTCAGAATAATTCATAAGAAAAAAGTTAAGATAATTCTCTTAATAAAAAAAATACATTCAAGAAGATCTTAAGACACTTTTGTGAATCTGATCCCTGGTTACTCGGGTTTTAGGACCAAATATAAAACTACATCTGTATTTGTGTTTCGCTTTAATGCAGAAGAATTAGATGAAAGTAATTAAAGGACCCACAGGAGTAAACTGCATTGTACGTGAGTAAATATTCAACGCCATCTGCTGGTGGAGTGATGAAATAGCAAGTCCTACATTACTGTCACTGGATTCTGGAAAGCCAAACTGCAGAATACTTATTAATCAGATACTGAATTCAGCTGAATTTCTACTGATCTGTGTGTGTAGGGAGACTTTGTGATGGAGTACGTCGGCGAGCTGATCGATCTGGAGGAATGTCGGCAGAGGATCAGCCACGCCAACAAAAACCACATCACCAACTTCTACATGCTCACCCTCAACAAGGTGCTTCTTGCTTTGTGTGTGTGTGTGTTCTCTCTGTCTATGCTATGTGTGTGATGAGGATTCATCATTAACTTTGTGTGTGTGTGTGTGTGTGTGTGTGTGTGTGTGTGTGTGTGTGTGTGTGTGTGTGTGTGTGTGTGTTTGTGTGTGTGTGTGTGTGTGTGTGTGTGTGTGTGTGTGTTGCAGGACCGTGTGATTGATGCTGGTCCTAAAGGGAACTTGGCTCGGTTTATAAATCACAGCTGCAGTCCAAACTGTGAGACGCAGAAATGGACAGTTAATGGAGACGTTCGGATCGGACTCTTCACTCTGTGCGACATCACCGCAGGTTAGACCACATATACACACACAAACACAGACACACACTGATTTTCTGAGAGGAAAAACTATAATGAATACGAGATAAATCTATAATGTTAAAACAACATCACAACTTCATTAAACACAGCTGTGTGTGTGTGTGTGTGTGTGTGTGTGTGTGTGTGTGTGTGCGTGCGTGGGTGCATGTAGACACTGAGCTGACATTTAATTATAATCTGGACTGTTTGGGGAACGGGAGAACGGCTTGTCACTGCGGCGCCCAAAACTGCAGCGGCTTTCTAGGAGTCCGACCAAAGGTACAGATAACACACACACACGCATACACTCTTGTAGAAATAACATAATAATTATTATTTAGATATTCTGACTAGGTAAAAAGAAATGCAATGTAATTGGTATAACTAAGACTGCCTATTAAACAGTTTCAAACTGCTGTCGGTATTTTATGGCTAGATTCCCATGCTTCCTGTTCCTTTGCAATAGCCAAGCATTAGAACATTAGAAATGGAAAGAATGGTTCGCTAGGGACTCGTAGATTGTGATAAATATCGTGATATCATATTTTTTTTACCCTATCACACAGTCCTAATTAGAGTTCCTGAACTGGTCCTGAACTAACCTGAGTAAGATCAGTCAGAAGAGACGTCCGGTGTGTTTTATCCAGGAGCTCGCATTAGGAACTTTCACACCAGAGGAACTGTGTGTGTGTGTGTGTGTGTTCAGAGCGCGGTGGTGATGGAGAGGGAGGAGAAAGTGAGGAACTCGAGGATGAAGATGAAGAAGAGGAAGCTAAAGTCGGAGGCTCGTACTCATGATTATTACTGTTACTGCTGTGGTGAAAGTGGAGAGCTCGTCATGTGCGATAGGAAGGACTGTTCCCGGGCCTATCACCTGCTCTGCCTCAACCTGACCACACCCCCCTGCGGTACGCTTAAGCTAAGCTCCACCTCCTCCCTCAATCACATCCTGTAGTTTATTAAAATACAGTGATCTATATACCATGACTCAGTGAATCAGTGATCTATATACCATGACTCAGTGAATCAGTGATCTATATACCATGACTCACAGTGATTTGGTGAATCTCTGATCTATACATTTGCATCTAGGTTATTTTATAAACGTGTGATTGGTTGTGTGTGTGTGTGTGTGTGTGTGTGTGTGTGTGTGTGTTTCTCTGTGTCTGTATGTATTCACAGGTCGCTGGGAATGCCCGTGGCATCAGTGCAGCGTATGCCAGCGTCCTGCCTCGGCCTTCTGCCACTTTTGCCCAGCCTCATTCTGCATGGAACATGAAACGGGTCAGCTGGTCCGCTCTGCACAGGAGAACCTGCCCTGCTGTCCCAAACACGACCCCGAACATGCACCAGGCCTCCCACAGGTGAAGAAGGAGCCTGAGGGGGGTCATGAGGAAGAGGAGGACGGGGAGGTGGAGATGGAAGGAGAGGAAGAGCCTGAGACTGAAGGAGGAACGGCCGAGTGACTGAGCTGCAGCTCTTAGACTGAACCTAGAGGGACTGGAACTAGGGGTGCTGCTGCGCCAACCAAACTCATCCCGGTCCATTCCAGATCATTTCTGAGCCATGGCGGGCAGGCGGGCGGGTGGGCGGTTCCAGATGGCGCTCCTGCAGCTACGCCGTTAGAATCCTCACTTCCTCGGTGTTTAGTTTGTAAAGACGCTCGGCGGTACTCACATCACTTCATTTATCGTACCTCAGTGTAAATACGAACGATCCCTAAAACACCTAGATCACATCCTTCACTCCAATACACGTCTGTGGTAAGACCCGGCGTGGGTTAGGCCCCGCCCCTCCGTAGCCCCGCCTCTGTAAGATACATATCACGAATATATTTATGAGTACGTTTACATCCACTCACGGTGTACAGTACTGTTCGTTAGTATTAGTGAGTTTGATAAAACTATTCTTAACGTCGTCGTGTTACGTAAAAAAACTCATCGCCATCGCCATTGTCATCGTCACTCCTCCATCGTAAGCACTTCCCACCTTTATCAGGATCAGTGATATTCGAACCATCAACACTGCCGCCCACATTCTTATCCTCTCTGATTAGCCAGTCCCTATATTACCTTACTTTGATTTTTATATTCGTACTAATCCCAGTCAAGCCTAGAAATAAATCCACCTCTGGACTGCTTGTGTAAAATAGTGACTTCTATAAGGAATCCTAATCACATGTAATGTACACACACACACACACACCCAGCAGTTCAGCCAGAATCCTGCATGATGTCCCTTAATATCTATACTGAAATACTTTGATCAAACAGCGAGTTCAGTCTGATTTAAAATCTAATTAAATACTTCTATCTTTATTAAACTCGATTGAGCATAATCTTAAATAAAATGAAAAGCTTTAAACTTCATGAGCTCTGTCTGCTCTCTAATCAGGAGTGATTCAGTTACAAATGATTCTGTCATAAAATCTTCTTCTAAGTGATTCAGTTTAAATGACTGATATATAATAATCTCAAGTTATGATTAAGTAATAAACGTTTCTTTAGCAAAGGATTCAGAAATAAACTATTCTCTCATAAAGGACTCAGTAATAAATGATTTTCTTGTAAATGATTCAGTAATAAATTATTCTGATTTAAATAGTTCTTCCATAAATGATTCAGTTCTAAATGATTATCTCAGAGCCGATTCTTTATTCTGGTCAGTAGTGATATGTAGATATTCTGTAGAGCTTCCATACTGTAATAATAATAATTTTATTATTATGTTTATGTTTAATCAGCAGAAGATTGGCTGTACAGTTCTATATTAAATATAAAATGATTATAGGAGGTAGTATAGGTTGTCAGTACTAAAGTAAAAAAAACATTCCTATAATAAACCACTACATTAACCTCTGAGCGGGACAAAGGCAGGGTTCAGAGTTCTAATGAGCCCTTATTTATGAATGTGGAGAGGGAGTGTCTGATTTCTGGCTGAGCTGCTGCTTCTTAGAGCTGTTGGATGAGTTTTAATATTTGAATCCTGATTAAATGATGTTTGTAATGTATTTAATGAACTCGAATCCCGGTTTAGTGTAACAGTGTTATCTAGGATTATAAAACTCTCCCGCCGAATTTGGACCAAATCAGGACCATCACGTCTCATGGACTGAGCTTCAGATGCATCTCCATTTATCCTGCAGTATTTGTTGGTCCGATCGACAGGACCCTCAGTCCCTGCTGTGTTTGTTTACACTCTCTCGTCTGCCTCTTGTGTGTGTGTGTGTGTGTGTGTGTGTGAGAGTTTTACTGCCAAACTGTTTCCATTCCCCAGTGTTTGGGTCCTTTAAGTTTTGGAGCTCAGTTCAAGTCCTCGTGCACTTTGGACTGATTTTAGAAACCTGATTCTGCAAAAAAAAAAAAAATCCAGCACAAATGTATTATTATTATTATTGTTGTAGTTGTTGTTGTTGTATTTTAACACCCTGAATGACAGGACCCTTATTCTGAATCCTGGACTCTTATTTTCCAATGCAGATTCCATTCTGTATATAAACTTTTTTATTATTATTATTTTATTAAATAATCTTTGCATTCTAATTATAACCACACGATTATAACCCCTGTCACAGCAGCCAACCAATCAGAGCCTTTATGTGACACTTTTTTTGTAGTTGTTGTTTTTAACTTCTTGTATTTCCTTTTTTTAAAACATGTTTCCCATCATACTTTCCTTTACACACAACATACTTTATATTTTAATAATAAATTATTTTTTAAATCCTACCTTCTATCTTTTCTTTGTTCCATGTTAGCTTTTATCTCATTGCCCTCTTTTGTTTTTATTATTTATTTTTTATGATTATTATTTCTTTATTAATTGCTTTATTCTTTCTCTTTGCTGTTTAAATTTTGTTTTGTATGTTTGTTTTAGGTTTTCTTTTTTAACCCGTTTTCTCAGACCCTGTGTTTGTTTTTTGTTTTGTTTTTTTTTATCGTGCTGGGTTCTGTTTTTATTTTTTTATTTTTTTTTTTTGCTGACGGGTTTCTGGATCAGATAGCAGACGGTTTTTATTGAGCACTTTTTTATTTCAGATGATCAGATGTGCAGTTGGACTTCAGTCTCACTATTATTTTGGTCCACCGTATAATTCCTTTGTATTTTTGTATATTTTTTTCTTTTGATGACTTTTGGTGAACTGACTGATGTATTATTGAGTCGTATTTTTGTTATTCTGAGGTTTCTCCTTTCCTATAGTTCGACTCTCTATCATTCTTCTTATTATTGGGATTGTTCTGGTTCTTCAGTCGATGTTTGTTGCCATATCACACGTTGTTTTTGTATTACCTCTTATAAAGTGTTAGTGCACTGTACTCATGCTTCTTTTAATACGATGTGATTTCAAGTGTTCATCACTCACCTTGTGCATGGTGGTGCCTCTCTGTTCTCTGTCTTTTATGTTACTTTGGTGGCCCGGCCCAGTCCGGTCCATTCCGGTTTGGTCCTGTGGCCCTCCGGAGGCTGATCTTACACTGCTATAGAGACTGGAGGCGGAGGGTTAAATACTCCTGTACTTTGTGTTTAAATTTGCAGTGTTAAAGCTCACCGACCACTCCAACTTGTTTAAAACCAACAGACGATGCAGTGGGGGTGGTGAAGGTTCCTGTGGGTTCCTGTGTTACGCTGCAGGTTCCTGTGTTACGCTGCAGGTTCCTGTGGGTTCCTGTGTTGTGCTGCAGGTTCCTGTGGGTTCCTGTGTTGCGCTGCAGGTTCCTGTGGGTTTCTGTGTTGCGCTGCAGGTTCCTGTGGGTTTCTGTGTTGCGCTGCAGGTTCCTGTGGGTTTCTGTGTTGCGCTGCAGTTTCCTCTGGGTTCATGTGTTTTGGTGCAGGTTCCTGTGAGTTCATGTGTTGCGGTGCAGGTTCCTGTGTTGCAGTGCAGTTTCCTGTGGATTCCTGTGTTGCGGTGCAGGTTCCTGTGGGTTCCTGTGTTGCGGTGCAGGTTCCTGTGCGTTCCTGTGTTGTGGTGCAGGTTCCTCTGGGTTCCTGTGTTGTGGTGCAGGTTCCTGTGTTGTGGTGCAGGTTCTTGTGAGTTCCTGTGTTGCGGTGCAGGTTCCTGTGTTGCGGTGCAGTTTCCTGTGGATTCCTGTGTTGTGGTGCAGGTTCCTGTGTTACGGTGCTAAAGGACACTCGGGAGCTGTACATAGAACGTTACAAAATCATCTCATGATTCTATTGTAGTGTCAAAACGATGCCTGTAAAACTGAATTACTGAATGTTTGTGAACGTATAGGCACATTTTTGTAACTTTCCTTTACTGTGCTTTTTTATTTGATCAACTTTTGAGATGTTTTTTCTTCAGAATTCCTAATTTATTCGGAGAAAATGACATTCCACAGATTTACTCGCTCTCAAACTTGCCTGGTTCGACTTCAATAAAACTTTACTGAATGTTCAGTTTCTGCCCTTATTTACTGTTCATTCAACAACCAAAAATAGACTAGAGGTCTTAGGTTTTAGGACAGCTCTATTGTTATTTATACAGGTTAATGTCCTGCCGTACTCCACCCTGAAACACCAAGAAAAAAACTATAAAATAATTAACAGTTCAGATATATAATGATAAAACAAGCAACTCTGTGGCAAGGAAAAACTCCCTAAATGTTATAAGGAAAAAGCATTAAGACCAAGAAGGACCAAAAAGGGAAGGGAAGATCTGCTCACATTTATTCAATAAACACATCGAATAATTAAATTTAAAAATAAACCTTCATTATTTTGCACAAATATTTTAAATTAAGTAAAACGTAAGACATTTGTATTCACGTGACCATCATTACTGGTAAAATGCAGTATTTTGTGTTTTATTATTATTGTCATTATTGTTATAAAATAAATAATAGTACTGTGCAATGTCCCATAACTCCTAATAATTCAGCTTTTTCAAGTATAAAATCACACAGCACAGTGCTATAAATGTATTTTACTGATTATTCATTTAAAAAGCTCAAATATAAACTGTACGGAACACCGTGACCTTACACCACAATAACATAATGTACATCTTAACTAAAATGTTAAGCATCGGTTGAACAAAGTGTTGAGTTGTGTTGAAGTAATACAGCTAAAGTAAACAAACTAATTAATTAAACTGTTAATAATTATAAGAGTTAGTTAGAAATAGCGTGTTTAACAGTCGTTTGCAGTTCAGTTATGATCTTGTTTAAACCAGAAAAGTGTCAAACCCAACACTATTGTCCTTTAATTGTCTACCACAATAAACAAATATTTAGCTAATATTTTAACAAACCTTTTTAAAACGTTCATGCTATTAATATTCCCACGACATAGCTTAAACATAGCTTTAAAATACAGCTAAAACAAGCTGCGCATGCGTAGAGGCTTATAGTGTAATACTGCGTCTGCCCAGTAGATGTCGACAGCACCGAGGTTTTAAACCTCTGCGAGCGCACCCTCAGAGATCACTTAACGACTTTAGAGCCTTTTATGGACTTTTTTGTAGTAGTAGTTTTTAAAACGTCTAGTGACAAGTCTAGTGACTTTCTAAACAAAGATTAGAGATTACAGACTCTCAGTGTGGCTGTGCTTACACGTAGAAGCACACAGTTCGGACAAATTCCCCCAATTTCTGTGTAAAGCCTGAATGATATGCGCATGCGCAAAATCATCAGCACCCCAGAGCCTTAAAATGGCTATAGTCCGTGTGTAGTATAATGTATTACAGGTGGGATAATGAATTTCCACGCGTTATAGTGCACTACGTATTAATATATTAGAACGACGTAATGATGTGATAATTTTAGTTAGGCCAGACTTTTTATTGCTTGTTTCGCGGATCCGCCGACGACCATATTTAAAGAATACAAAAAATATATATTTTTTGTATTTCTCGGATCCACCGCAGCACCAATGGTTGGAATTCAATATTTTTAAATTTCTTAGCTTTCTCCTCACTCCGGTAGAGAGCCAACCGTTTTCTTCTGTTCATTTACATTTTTTCCAGATTCACTTTAATTTAATTGTAGGTTAAATAAATTTTATTTTTAAATACAAATGTAATTTTATTTCTTCCTCCTTTCTTGTATTGATTCCACATAGTCCTCGAGAAATTGAAAAATACATTTTTATTTTTATTTTTTCCTCGTTCCTCAGTAGGAGGAGTATTCTTAAGTAGGGACATTCGATAAACAAGCAATTAAAAAGAGGTCAGCAAATCTTTTTAGCACTATTTGTAAATAGTCACTGTTAGCTTTGTCTTACAGGCATATAATAAATTAAAAAATAATAATCTGCCTTTCAACATTCATATCCTGAGATAAAATAAAATGAAGTTTTTACAGTGATCATTTACCTGATTTTATACCTTGTTTTAATCTCTATTTATTTATGTTTAGGTGTGCCCCCAATAGCCTGGTGTGAATCTGAAAGGTGATTGGTCGTACCTGAGCAGGTTTATTCTGGTTACTCTAAAGGGCTGTTATAATTACAATCATTTATCAGAATTTTAAGTGTTCTTAATTTTTGTAAGAATGCTCTAACGTGTAAATCATTTAATAATTCAAACGTTTATTTCAATTTTATGGTATTACGTGAAAGCCTGTAGGTGGCGCAGCAACACTGTGTGTGTGTGTGTGTGTGTGTGTGTGTGTGTGTGTGTGTGTGTGTGTGTGTGTGTGTGTGTGTGTGTGT
>JAUZST010011631.1:0-11815 GCA_034779995.1 Parotocinclus haroldoi
TATATATATGTCAGAACAGCTAAAAAAAATCAACAACAAATGGCTTAACAACAAATTTGCTTCAGCACTCGATCCACGCTTCAGGGACTTAAAGTACCTACAAAAAGGAGAAAGAGAAGATGTGTGGACCAGCCTAGAGGTACTGCTGCAAAAAGAGCCCAGCAGAGCTATCTTAAAGCGCTTAGAAGAGCCAGATAAGAAAATGAGCCTCTTGGTCCTTACTTCAGACACAGAATCAGATGATGACATGATAGGACTGAACAAGGCTCTGAACTGCTACAAGCCCTGCTAGAGCCCAGCATCTGCATGGAAGCATGCCCATTGCAGTGGTGGTCAAGTCATGCCGGGCCCATTAGGAGCTGTCTCTTATATTCAGTTCAATTCAATTTATTTATATAGCGCTTTTTACAACGTAACATCTCAAAGAAGCTTTACAATATTATATTATCTTAAAAGGCCAATCCCAAGTTGAGCAAACCTAGGGTGACAGTGGAAAGGAAAAACTCCCTAAAATGTTAGGAAGAAACCTTGGGAGGACCAAGACTCAACAGGGGCGACCTAGATGTTAATTAAACAAATACTAAATGTAGAATTTTCTAGCTCGCAAATATCTGACCTTTCCTTCTGTTCCCTGTGAGAGACTTTTCTCCCTTGCAAGTAACGTGGTCCAAATGAGGAAGGCAGCATTATATCTATAAATAAGGTTTCACAGTAATAATATTAAGCACTAAATCGATTAAAATATAAGGAGTAGGGAGAGCATTACTCTGATATGTGAGGAACAGTATGAGATCTGGATCTGATGACAGAAGAGTCGCTTGACTGTATCAACTTAAATAATTAATACATTTCAATAACAATTACTTTACCTTGATTCCAGCACTCCTGCACTTGGCAACAGCATCTGGTACAGCAGCACGAGGAGGATCAATCATGGACATGAGGCCAATAAAACACAGGTTCTCAGTAGGAAAGTTTACCTCCTCAGTGTCAAATGTGAAGCCTTCAGGAAATTGGTCATCAGGAAGATTAAAATGGCAAAAACCTGTAGTGTAACACATAAAACAAACACAAAAAGACATTGTGAGATTGATCATATCTATCTGTTCTGTACTATACATGTGCAATAAATTCAAACATTTCACCTAATACTCTTTCTCCAAGGCTCCCAAGCTTCACATATGCATGTTGAAAAGAATCCTTAATTTCATCATCCAATAGTTGCTCTTTTCCTTGAATCAAAATTGTTGAGCAACGGTCCAGGATCCTTTCAGGCGCTCCTTTCATTACCAGTATGTATGTAGTCTGTGACGAGCTGGGGTTCTTGTGAACTGATAACTTGTGAGTAACAGGTAAACATTTGTTACTTATCAATGCCCATTACAGCACACTTAACCACAATATTAATCGAAAGTACCTGGTATTTGTTGGTGGAGTTAAAAGGAATTTCAGCAAGCTTTGGATACTTGTCTCTTATCTCTGTTACTGAACCACAGCAGAATTCAATACATTTCAGCAAAGCAGAATCTGATGCATCACCAAGTGTTTCTCTCTATAAGGTAAAGGAGCATTTATTTTAGTGGTCTAGAGCATTCCCCATAGGAAATGAAAGTCACAGAGAAGATCTGCTTAATATCTCTGAGAAAACAGCTTTTAGCAGATATGGAGCTTCTCAAATAGGGTGAAACGGCAAGGATGAAAGGATAGACTGGATTCTGGAGTGGAGTGGAATGACTGCAATGAAATGAAGATATGAACCAGAAACTGATACTGGAACCTGTATTCACCACACACACACACACACACACACACACACACACACATTCATACCTTACACTCACATTGTGCTCAGATCTGCCAACACCTATAATAATATGTTTATCTCCTGCTGAAAGTGAACTTAAACATTTCTCACCAGTATCAACTGTTTCTTTGATTTAATGTGGAGGACGTTTATACTAACTATAATGAAATAACAACCATGCTAGTCAATTATTTTATGGCTCCATGCTTAACAAAGTATATATACACACACTGTATTGCCATAATATAGCATTCACTCACCCATCCAAATAATTGATTTCAGGTGTTCCAACAACTCCTATGGGTACAGGTGTATAAAATTAAACACCTAGTAATACAGATTACACAAAAATTTGTGAAGGAATTTGTCTCTTTCAGGAGCTCAATGAAATCCACAAAGTGGACACGATTAAGAGGAAACGTAAAATGCCAGAATGGAGTCAACGGATGCTGAGAGGCATAGTGTGCAGAAGTTGCCAACTTTCTGCGGAGAAAATTGCTACAGACTTCCAAACTTCATGTGACCTTCTGATTAGCTTAAGAACAGTGCATTAGAAAGCTTTATAGAATGGGTTTGACTGGCCTACACATAGTCGTGTCCTCAAGGAGACAAAACACTTCTGAAAGACTGGTCACAAATTCTCCCCTACAGCATGTGGAAAGCCTTTCCAGAAGAGTTGGTGCTGTAACAGCTGTAAATGGTGGGCCAACATCAAATGAAAATTAAAAATGAGATATTACTTAAGTTCATATACATGTGTGAAGGCAGAGGAGCTGCCAAAAATATCATCACATTCATCGCAAGTCCTTTATGTTGTCACATGCTGCATGCACGTTTTACAGCACATTCGGTGACGTTCGTCATGCTCACCGTCGTCCTTGACTTTTGAAGTCATCCATTCGTCCTCCTTTGATCTAAGTGCATCGAGACATAAGACTTCGTCTCTATGGATCTAACCACTGCAGGGCCGGAAGACCAAAGAGAAGCATTAGCTTGACTTTCCTTGCTACTGTAGTCCAAAGCCTGTCATCTCAGCACACCTCCATGGAGACCATGGCACCTCAAACAGCAGTGCTCACTCAACAGATGGAAGCACTGCAGCACCAAACCAGAGACACAAAGCCACTCACATACCCACCACTCCATTCACCCAAGCCACCCGGGTTAAAGAAGTGGATGGACACCCCATTGGCTCCGGACAGGTGATGCACCGCACTGCCCCCCTTACCATGACCCTCTTACTTCCTGGATCCACATCATCCTGGGCATGCTCAGGCTCAATTAATACACCCACCGCATTTCCTGGACAGATCGCGATATTCTCGAGTGGTGACCCTCTGTCGCCACCTCACACCCATCCAGAGGCCTGGTCTGGGCCCCATGCCAACAGTGGACCCTTTATCACGCCCCCACAAGTACAGCAAGTTGCTTTATGGCTTACAATTCTATGGATTGCATCATCTACCTTAAGCCTGGGTCAAACCTCACAGGGCAAGTTTCAAGTTTTCAGGGTTACATCAGTAGCTCCCAGCTAGAGTTCCCAGCTCAGAAGACCTATATACAACAGGACTTCTACAAAAGGTGTCCCAAACCCTGGCCCAACTTCAATAATGCTACTGGTGGCCAAGCATGCATCAGGGCATCCAGAAGTGGTGGCATCCTGCACATGCAACAAAGTCCCACGTCTGCCACCTGCCGGGTTTCTTCAGCCTTCTTCAGCAGGCAATAAATATATTGTGAGTTAAAAATATGGTTGAGTGCGCCTATCTTTTAGGCGGCATGGCCACCATCTTGAAAGCCGTCATATTGGATTAAGGACAAGTTTGTTTGAAAGTTATCAACACAGAAAGTTCAAAACTTTAGTTGTTTGTCACAGGTAACTGAAGAAGGAATTGACAATTTTGATGTCTGGGTAAGGAAGCTGCCATATCATAGCTGCAGACTTCAACAACTGACACCCCAGTTTCACAAAGCACTGTTGCCATGATTGGTCATCCAAAGACCGCTACCGATGAAGAAACATCAACAATGGTTTTGGCAGCCTTTGCAAAATATCATATACATCATATGTATTATACATATAATATTCTATAATATAATATATATTCTTAGTGAAAACCTGACCCAGAGCACTTAAGACCTTAAACTGAGGTAAATCTTCCATAAGACATTAGGGATAACTGTGTTCTTGACTGGCCCAGCCAAATGTGATCTCCATTTTGTTCCATTCTATTTCTCCAAAGGCATTTTAGGCTATATATATAAATTTGAATATATACAGAAGTGAGTTTCCTGAGCTATTAGAGGATGACCTTAATGGACCTTAATGACTCTAATTGTTATTTTCCTTGAGTGCATATAGTTGGAAGGTCTTCTAAATGAATGAAAAATGTAAGAAGATGATAAACTGTTAACACACCTTAAGAATGGGTATATTGCTTTGATCCCCAAGAAAGACTGCACGGTTGCAGAGGCCTGCAACATGAGCAAGTGCAGTCCAAGTGGGAGAGCTTTTATCAAAAGATGTACCACTATGGTCCTCTGTAGTATCAGCCTCATGGATCTGGTTGTCAAACCACATATGAGCCACAGTCATGCGGTTCTGAGTTAGAGTTCCTGTCTTGTCAGAGCAAATAGTGGAGGTGGAGCCAAGGGTCTCTACAGCTTCAAGATTCTTTACAAGGCAATTCTTCTTGGCCATCCGTTTGGCAGTCAGAGTCAGACACACCTGCAATGAGGAGTTTTATCATTGGGCATATATAGTATGTAGTTGGGAGAGGAAACATTTCAGTTTACTTCCACCAGGTTTGATAATAACAGTAAAATATACTGCTCACACAAATTAGGATATATTTCAAAAGGAAGTATTCCATAATGTAATATACTGTACTTACAGTGACTGTTGCAAGAAGACCCTCGGGCACATTGGCAACAATGATTCCGATAAGAAAGATGACAGCTTCCAACCACCCATATCCAAGGATCAAAGACAGGGTGCAGAATGTCACGCCAAGGAAAACAGCTACAGTAGTTATAATGTGAATAAAATGCTCTATCTCTTTGGCAATGGGGGTTTTTCCCACTTCAAGGCTTGAGGCAAGGGAAGCAATTCTACCCATCACAGTGCGGTCACCGGTGTTGATGACAATACCTGTCGCAGACCCTTCAAAAGAAAGTTAATTTTTATATTTCATTAAATACAAATACAAATAATATTAATAAAGGTTCTCATACACTGCTCACTAAAAATAGGGAATATTTTAAAAATGAATATGAAAAGGATTACACAAGAACTGCTGGACAATCTGTCCATGCCCCATCGCTGTCAATGTGTGGCACTCTTAGGTGATCATACATCATACTGAACAGACAATGTGTTAACTCTCGCCCAATTTGATATATTTCTGTTTACCCTCATGAATATTTAACCTGCTACTCAATTATGACAATTGAGTTTGCATTTCATTTGCATAATCAACTTTCTGTGACTTTCATTTGCTTTTCTGTTCAGTTTGTTTATTGACATTAAATCACATGTTTATTCTTTTAATCGCTTCATATTCATTTTAAAATATCCCCTATTTTGTGTAAGCAGTCTAGTTCACAATTGATATTGATTGGACAATCCATAACTAATAATATATTCTAATCTAATATGGCAGGATGTTCCTCCCAAACAAGCAGAATATTCTGATAAATGTTTCTGTCATTCCCAGTCTAAGATTGTTTAAATTCCCCAGCAGAACCATCCAGTTTGAGCACCCTGTCAAGCTCAAGCTCCAAGAACTTTAAGAATTTCAACTGATATTTGATGCAGAAGTACAAAAAACAGTCAAAGATTTCCTCTCTTGAAACATGGAGATAACTTTTTATTCATTTACCCTGAGCAACTCCAGCTGCATGGCCCTCAGCCTTGGACTTGCCTGGGGCCTAACTCACTTCATCACTCTACAGAAGGAGACGGCTCACCACCAGTAAAAGAGGTTTTCACTGGAGCCAGTACTGTAAGTTGATGTAAAGCTACCTATGCATAGTCCATATCTTCTCTAACTTTTCCCAACACATGATACTTAATATTCTACATTCCCAAAGCCAGTTACCTTTCCAGTCTTTTCTTTTGTCCTCCTTGGGGCACTTTGAACGGCATTTTATTCGGACCTCTCTCTCAGACCTGTTCACAATGACTGACCCTACTGCATACCGTGTGATTTCTTAATATGCTTGTATGTACCTTCAACACAATTTGTTGAAAAGAAGACGATGTTCTTTGTCTCCAATGGATTGTCATGAGAGAACTCTGGAGTACGGGGTTGTGGCTCAGATTCTCCTGTAAGGGAGGAGTTATCCACCTAGGAGAATTTGTTATTTTTTCAGAAGATTCACAGTTGTTGTCTTTTTAATTTGTATTAGTCATTAATCATTTCAGAAGCATTTTGGTGCTAAACTTTAAACATTTTTAATTTAAATATGAAATTAAAATATGCCTTCGTTAAGCAATTATGATTCAGATAAGTATATGAGCATTTACAGAGCATGAAGTATCTAACCTTGCATCCATGTGCCGAGATAATACGCAGATCAGCAGGGATTCGATCACCCCCCTTGATTTCAACCAAGTCACCAGCAACCAGTTCCTCAGCTTTAATGTCCTTTTTTTCACCATCCCGAATGACCAGTGCATGCTGTACAGACAAAATACTTTAAAATAGAAAATGGTGCATTCCAAATAAAACACATTTTATAGTTTTATTTTGATACCTGTGGAACAAGCTTTTTGAAAGAATCCATGATCTTTGAACTCTTAGCTTCTTGATAATATGAGAAACAACCAGTAATCAACACCACTGAAGCAAGAACAACACCCAGATATAACTGATTGGGGAAAATGACAGAATACAGAACATTAGGAATGTTATGCATATACAGTGCACAATATGTCTGATATACTACACAGTGGAGCACAAAGTCTGTAGCCATTAGCTGAAAATGCTTGTTTGAGTCTTTGTGGAAAAGGACTCACACTAGAGCAGGATAATGACCCAGAACACTCCTCAATGCTTTGCAACAACTACTTCATGACAAATTAAGATTAATAAGTGCTGACTGGCAGGGGTTTTATGGAGGCACTTAAAACAAAGAAAGAAATCATGCTGCAATAACATAGATCATCAGATTTTGCACAAAAATCCAGATCAACCTGTGGAGTCAATTCGAGGTCATGCTGTCACAGGGGGAACATACCAAATACTGATTTATTTGTATTTATTCAAATTTGTCTCTATCATAATTTAAAACAAAATTCAAGGGTTCAACTTTCATTTAACCTGTGCTCATTATTTGTTTTGTAATTGTATTATATTTATGTAATTGTATTATATTTGAGAAAAATGCAAAAGCGAAGCATAATAGTCTTAAACTTTTGGTCTCCTCTTTACCTGTATTTTACAAAAAGAAAGTGTTCTGCTTACATTATCGTTTGCTAGTTCATCTTCTGTGGCTATCTGTACTGTATATGCAAAAAAACAAAGGAAACTTCCAATCCACAGCAGTGTACAGAATCCACCAAAGAGCTGTTTACAGAACTTGATCCATTCTGGTGTTGTGGGAGGAGGGGTCAGAGCATTGGGTCCATCACGTGCAAGGATCTCCTTTGCACGGGAACTAGACAGACCCTTGTAAAAATAATAGTTTGACATAAATAATTTATACAGTTGAATAGCTTATTACAAACACCTAAAGTATATGGTGTATTTCTCCTTTGCATACCCTGTTAAGATCACTGGCATATTTCCGCAGGAATTCATCTACACTCAGCTTGTGGTCATTCTGCAAGTGAGAAGTATGGTTTAAAAATTCATCTAAAAATAAAATTAATAACGTTATGTTATACAAAACAATTGGCTCAAATTAAACATATGCTATTAATATTTTGAATCTCACCAAATCCAGTTCTTTCTTTAGATTGTCCACATTCTTTTCTTTCTTGTCTTTTTTGCCTCCATCATCTATGGTTGATGCCTTGTCTTTGTCAGCACCTTTCTGTGAAAAAATATAAATGCATTATATTAATAAGAATCAAACAAGTGCAGTTAAATCAGCTTTCAAATTGAACTTGGATGCATTCAACTCACTCCCAACCCCATTTCGTCTATTTTATTTTAAAATACAGCTTTAGTGTTTTCCTCTTAGTCCGTTTATTTGTGTGCCACAGATAAAATGAGAGAACTTCCAAACTTCAGAAGGAACAGAATTATTTATACTCCCTCATTTTAACGTTCTCAAGTAGGGAGGGCTGAGTACAACTAGACATATTGGTCAATGGTTATAAATGACAACAGATCATGTGAACGTTTTCCCTAAACATCTGTTATGTTTGTGGAAAAGTTTGTTAATTATTAGTAATACATACTGTATTTATACAGGTTGTTGAGTCTTATGTGACGCTTATATACATGACAAATAGCCAGTAATACTCAGAATAAGATGTATTCCAGGAAGGGCACGGAAATGTAAGCGCATTTCCTATTATGTGTGTATGTGATGTAAATAACACTGAGGAACATTGTACTTTAACTTTTCACACATTTTATTAAATTGATATTATTCTTGTTCTTAGTGACTGTAAACACACCACATGTATTCTACTTTCTATCTAATACTTGAGATGAATATTGTGAGTCCATTATTTATGCCCCTCCAAATAAAACATCAGTTTCAGGAACAACTGTAGTATATACAACAAACATCTGTAATATGGGTAAACAGGTTTAAAATTTTCCAGGTAGCAGATAATTTTTCCATTATCCTGTTAATTATTTTCTCAATAATTAAACATATCCCTGGGATTTGCTTCTGCAGTTAGAGTGCTTGGTAATCCTAACCTAATAATTTAATTAAAAAAGTTATACCAATAAGAAAACAGTTTAAAAACACCTGAAAACATTGATTTGATTTAGATTTCCTGAATCACTGTAATCACGATCTTTTAGCCATTGTAAATAGTTTAGTAACCAATACCTAGTTTCCTTATTATTGAAGGCTTTATTATTATTGACAATAAAACTACAAAGAAAGAGCAAATAATACCAGTAGAAATTGTAGGGCATTAAGTATAAAATGAAGCTTAAGTAAACTATGTCTAATTTAAATAAGGTATTAAATAGTAATATGCAAATATTAAATATTGCTTTATGTTCTAATCAGAGTATTCCATACATGTTATTTGTTTGGGAGACATGTTAATGTCCATCCATTGCTTTATTGGGTTTAAGTCTACACTACTCACTATTTCAAAATGAAATCATCCAGAATGAAATATCCCCTAATTTATGTAAACGTATATTTAAATCTACATATGACAAAAACTCACAAGCTGGGCTGTATGACAGGGAGGGACAAAATAAGATACAGAGTTTGCACTTCTGATGCCATGCAGCAAAATGATCAAATGAGATGTAGTGTTGATATGCATGAAGACAGCATGTATCATGCAGTGTAGCACATGAATGTTAAGCATTACTAAAGCATGTGTTCGTCATGAGTTCATGTCAATCCTCAAAGTAAAGTGTTACCTGTTCTGTTGTCTATGCACTGGTTACCTTACTGGTTAGATTCTGCATTGATTGCAAAATACTTATTGGAACATTTGCAACTCTACATGGCTTGACTGCACAGTATCTTAGTCCAGCTCATCTACATCATTCTCAATGCACAAGACTTAATTTAGTTCCTAGGATTCATAGAGTAGCAGCATACAGCCTCCAGCTATGGAATAACCAGCTCCGCTTTTGTTTGGGGTTCAGACACACTCCCAATTTTCCAGTCTAGTCTAGTAGTTCCAGTTTGTCAACAAATAAAAAAAATACCTAAATATTCCTCAAAAGAAAACTGGAAGGGATTTTCGTATTTCAGTCTTAAACTTTTTTTTTTGTTTTGTGTTGTCTTATGCATGGACTTTTTGTTGCTCTAAAATTGCAATACTTTTTGTATTAATTAATTAATTAATTCTTTACTGTCATAATACTCGAGGTACAACGAAATTGTATATAATCCTTAATCAGTGCAAAATGACCTTTGCCAAGGGCACTGACACAGTCCCAAACCAAGAGAGACCCTGGCTTTTGTACTTACAGTGAAGGAAATAATGATTTGGTTCCTTGCTGATTTTGTATGTTTTCCCACTTACAAAGATATGAACAGTCTATAAGTTTTAGGGTTAACAGTTAGAGATATAATATCTAAAAGAAAATCCAGAAAATTACATTGTATAAAATATCTAAATTTATTTGAATTGAGAGAAATAAGTATTTGATCCCTCTAGCAAACAATACTTAATACTTTGGTGGTGAAACCCTTGTTGGCAAGCACAGCAGTCAGACATTTTTTGTAGTAGATGACAAGATTTGTGCACATGTCAGGAGGAATTTTGGTCCACTCAACTTTGTTGATCATCTCTAAATCATTACCATTTTGAGGCTGCCACTTGGCCACTCAAACTTTCAGCTCTCCCCATAAGTTTTCTGTGGGATTAAGATCTGGAGACTGGCTAGGTCGCTCCATGACCTTAATGTACTTCTTACTGAGCCACTCCTTTGTTGCCTTGGCTGTATGTTTTGAGTCATTGTTGTGCTGGAAGACCCAGCCATGACCTCCATGACGTTTCCACCTCCATGCTTGACAGTGGGGAAAGTGTTCTTTGGATCATAGTCAGCATCTCTCTTCCTCCGAAGAGCTCAATTTTCTCTCATCTGACTACAGCACCTTCTCCCAATCATTCTCCTAATCATCCAGATGTTCATTGGCAAACTTCACATGGGCCTGCACATGTGCCTTCTTGATAAGGGGGACCTTGTGGGCACTACAGGATATTTTTCAATTACGGTGTAATGTGTTACCAATGGTTTTCTTGGCGACTGTGGTCCCAGCTATCTTAAAATCGTTAACAATTTCCCCCCGTGTAGTTTTAGGCTGATTTCTTACTTTCCTCATGATTATGGATACCCCACGAGGTGAGATTTTACATGGAGCCCCAGATCGAGGTTGATTGAAATTAATTTTGTATTTCTTCCATTTTCTTACAATGGCACAAACAGTTGTCTCCTTCTCAACCAGAGTCTTACTTATGGTTTTGTAGCCCATTTCAGCCTTGTGCTTGTCGAAGGTTTTGTCCCTGACATCCTTAGAAAGCTCTTTTCTTCTGCCTATGTTGGACAGTCTGACTGATTAATTGAGTCTGTGGACAGGTGTCTTTAATGCAGGTAAACAGTTGAATAGCTAATTACAAACACCTAAAGTATATGGTGTATTTCTCCTTTGCATACCCTGTTAAGATCAGTGGTCTAACTGGTCTGTAGGAGCCAGAACTCTTAATGTTTAGTAGGGGATCAAATACTTATTTCTCTCATATCTGGATTCTTTTTAGATATTCTCTCTCTGTATTAAAATAAACCTACCCTTAAAAATATAGACTGTTCATATCTTTGTAAGTAGGCAAACTTACAAAATCAGCAGGGGATCAAATCATTATTTCCTCCACTGTATACTAAAAATAAACGTCAGATAAATCATTATTCCAGGTTTTTGGAAAAACTGGATGCCATAAGCTCTGGACCAAAGAAGAAAATGTCCAGTCAGACCTTTATTTTAACCTTTTGTTAATTATTTTTTAGTTCTGTGATAGCATTTCAATAATTTTCTCATACATTTGTTGACCACTGGAGATCCTCTGCCCAGCTCGGCTCCTCAAAGTCTCAGCCTTTACTTTGTACCAAATCATGATTATAATCACTTGTTGATTTCACCAATATGAAATCATAAATGTTTTTTACCCCAAAACTAGCCATAAATTGCCCCTCTTCCATTTAATGGATTGGCTTGTAGGTCTGGAATGCTGGAATGGGTATTTATTAACCAATACCATCAAGCTGTTCATACAAAACATTTAATGTCCTGGGTTCATATAGTCTGTAATGTCTAAAAATCAAAGTCTAAGGAGCACTGTATTTATATATA
>JAUZST010011632.1:0-11814 GCA_034779995.1 Parotocinclus haroldoi
CCGACTCTCGGTCACTTGATGGATCATGGATCTCCACACATTTCTGTCTTTCATTGATGTGATCCATGAAGTATTTCGGCAGGACAGTGGAGCACTTTGCCATTGCTTTGTCCACCCCTCCCCATTTATCCAGGCTTGGAACGGTCGTGCAGCTGTTTCCAGTTACAGAGACACCAATTGACCTAACACTTTGGTCTTTGGTCTGTGAGAGGAAACCAGAGTATCTGGAGTAAACCCATGCAGACACGGGGAGGACATGCAGACTCCACACAGAAAGGACCCAAGGCAGCGGTGCCACCCACCGAGCCACCGTGCTGCCCCATACAAGTAAACTAGGAGGTCGCATAGTCTTTAGTGGAATATGGAACATCGTTCAGGTGTCATTCTTCCTCTTTAAGGATTAGTATAGCGTACTGTACGTGCCTGTATTTCTCTGGTCCAGTAGAGACCAGTAGAGCGTTTAGCATGGGTTTTTTCCCAATTTGCGTTCGCTCCCTATGTAGGGGCATTATACAGGCTATACAATAATGGCGAATTTAGCCTTAAATAGTGTACTCCGTGGTCGTCAAGAAGCCATTTTGAACACAGCCCAGACGGTATTTTCGGCGTCAATGCTAGCTTGCGTGCTAATAGAGATTCACAGTAGCGTAACTATACAGGAATAAATAAAAGTCTTTTTTTAAATAGAGTTTTCAAGATGACTAAATTCGATCTTTTAAATTCGTTTATGTGTGAAAGACTGACTGCGGCTGTTAATGAGATCCTGGACACGGTGAGCAGGACGGTGCAGGAGTACGAGGAAGAAACGGATCGAATACGAAAAGAAAACGATTATCTAAAGGAAATGTTAAAGAACAGTGGATATGATTTGACAGAATCAGCCCCGGGTAAGCTGAACACAACCAATTTATTATTTATTATATAAACACTGCAGCTCATTGGAAGGAATCTTTGACAGTCCCTGTCTCTTATGCAATAATCAGGCAGGAAGAAAAATCAGAAACCTGTTTCTCAAAAACACCTTTCTAATTAAACCGGTTTTCAGAACCTTTATCGCACCTTTAATGGGCTGGTTGGACGGAGCTTCGCCTTTGTACTGCGTTTCTCACTTGTACTACCTCATTTGATTAGCACCTTAATTCAAAGTAAGTTCAGGTTACTCCCAAGATAGCAAAGGTTTGGAGCTCAGTGTTCATTACACTGCTCACAAAATCATTTTGGGATTTTCTATTTGTGTGAGCAGTGTTTAGGTTTACTGCATTTAGCAGACACTCTTATCCAGAGCAACATAGAACGTATACAACTTATCTTATAATGGTGGGTTAAGGGCTTTTCTTACAGACGCAACAGTGGCAGCTTTGGCAGAGGGGGGGATTTGAACCCAGGACCATCAGGTTCAGAGTCCAGTGCCATAACAGCTAGGCTACCGCAGTCCAAGAGCTTCCAGGACTTATTACCTTATACTCCATGTGATCATGTCACACGCTGCTGAGTTCCTCATCTTGCGCCGGAAAGTGTGGGAGAGTAAAGTACATTTATTTCTGTAGCTCTTTTTACAACGGAGCATTGTCTCAAAGCAGCTTCGCGATCTTATATGATCTTAAATCCCAAATTGAACAAGCCTAGGGAGACAGTGGCAAGGAAAAAAACTCCCTGAATATAGAAGGATTCTTCTTAGACCTTGGGAGGACCAGGATATTATAGAATCCTTAACTTCGAGAGCAGTGCACACAGCAAAAGGCAAAGGACCAGTTACATTAGACAGAATTCATATGTATTCGTTTATATTGTTTATTGCCTGATTTATTAACTGAACATCTAAATCTAGATCTGTCTAAATGTGCCAACAAACGGTGCTAAAAAGCTCTGTGCTTTGTGGTAACATTTGCAGGCGATCTTCTCTTCTTTCCAGGCAAAATGGTGGAGTAGTTTTTCGGTTTTCCAGTCCTGCGGATTAATTGAAAAAGTATCAATGTTTACTTGTTGCTCCTTGCATCGGTGAACCTAAAAAATATGCAAATCCGAGAGATGCCACCACATGGCTGTGCATCACCAACTACTTCTGTTGCAAACGACGAGGAGTAGCTCTAAGGTTGTGATTGTGGAGGCTCAGCATTCATGGTCCACGATTATTGACCAGAAGGTCCAGGGTTCAAGTCCAAGCAGAAGCCACATTTGTAAGTACTATGTGTAGGCAGGAACTCAAATGCTCGTACTTGGTATGTCAAAAAGCCCTATCGGTGCATCCTTGTTCTTTGTGTTTATAGCGTATACATTTTGGAGCAGTAAGACAACAGATAAGTCTTTATTAACATTGTGTAAAAGGTCATAAAGATAAGTGGTTTCAAATGCAAAATTGCAAATAAGATTCCGAGTGGATTCCGGTATGGCCAGTCAGATGAGATTTGTCGTGGCTTGCATAGACATCAGAGCTACCCAACAACAACAGTTTGGATGAAACAGTAGCTACTGAAATAGTAGCAATAGCAGCAATGAAGATGCTTTCTTGTTAGGAAGACAAATTCATTCATTTAAAGTTCAGCCTAAGAAAAAAACCAGACAGGTTGCATTTGGTCTCTTTGAAGGGTAGATATTCCGTCTAAACATCCAATTTGAGATAGATTTGCCAATTTCACCTGGAAAGAGCTGGCCCCTGGTGCTCCCTGACTACAACTGGGTTCTTTTAAAGTGGTATCTCTTGCAGGTTGGGTCCCCTCTGTTTCCTCTGGAGAGGAAGGCTGTATCTCAAGCCTGAAGCAGGAAATGGAACCCCAGGAGAGCCTAAACCAAGAGAGCCGAAAAAGCATAAAGACAGAGCCATCCTTTTCGCCTTACCCTGAAGATTCTTACTGTGATCCCAGAGGGACAGACACGCTGGTATGTAGATAACAGCACAGAAACAGCACGGACTTTGATGCAGTAGTACAGCGTACATTTATATAGGCACACCGTTAATGCAGTTACTCTTGGGGTGTCACGATATATTGTGGCACGATGCATCGCGATCCAAGAATGTGGCGATGAGCATCGTGGAGATACGCGATGTCACGTGTTCTGTTCTTTACGCCAGCTGGTGCAATTGCATTTTATGAACACTAGAGGGCACAGTCTTGCATCGTTCTTCCGTACGCGTGTCACGTCACGTCAGGTGAATTTGAGATTGAGGATGTTTGAAGGCTGGGTGAGCTTGTTTGTTTACTTCGATTGCCAGTTGAAGAGAGGACTTTTTTAAACGTGGAGAAACGATTACAATGGCAAACTTTTATTTAGTGAGTCATTATTTAGAACGCCCGATTTATTTGAATCGCAGTGCACTTCTTTTTGTTTCCGTTTTTATACAATAGAAGTACACTTTATTTTGAACTTTCATTCTGTCAGAAATAAAAAGCGGTTAAGGTACCAAAAGGTCCTGGGTTCAAATCCCCTGTCTGGCCAAGCTGCCACTGTTTGGACCTTGAGCAAGACCTTTAACCCACAATTGTTTGGGTTGTAACAGTTGTTAATCACCCTGGGAAATGCCTGAACATGGATTGAGACTTCACGTAGCCATTATACGAGTGGTACGGTGGCTCAGCAAGAAGGTCCCGGGTTCAATCCCAGGGTGGGCCGGTCTGAGTCTGCATGTCCTCCCCATGTCTGCGTGGGTTTACTCCGGCTACTCCGGTTTCCTCCCACAGTCCAAAGACATGCGTGTTAGGTTCATTGGTGTCTCTAAAGTGGCCCTTAGTGTGTGACTGCGTGCATGACTGTGTGTGTGTGTGCGCGCCCAACGATAGATTGGCGTCCCATCTAGGGTTGTCCTGCCCTCACGCCTAGAGTTGCCGGGCGGGGACCGGCTGGTGCGACCCGGTGTGGACCAAGCGGAAGATAGCGAATGAATTAATGAACGAATTTGTACGAAGAGCTTCTAGTTCTGGGTCGCCCGAAATGCACATCATGTTTGAGCTCTACAGACAGATTTTCAAGCAGTAATGTCTTGTTTTGTTCTCTCCCGCAACAGCATAGAACCTCAGCCGAAAGTGAATCATCATGCATTGCTCAAACTGAGATGGAGCCCGGACCACAAATATGTGACGTTTGGGGCAGTCTGGAAAACACTAAAGCAAGAACGAATCCACACAAAACAAACTACTGCTTCTATTGTAAGAGGCCGTCTCTGCGAATGGTGCGCCATCTCCAAACAGTACACCGTAAAGAACCAGCAGTGGCCACAGCTCTTGGTTTTGGCAAGAACTCTAAACAGAGGAAGCAATTGCTTGATGTTCTGCGTAGCAAAGGGAACCTTTTGCACAGTACAGATGTGGGAATGAGTAAAACCGATAGCTTTGTGCCATTTAAACAGCCTGACAAAGAACAATCTAATAAGGCCCATGTGGAATGCACTTACTGTCTAAGATTATTTAGCAGGAAGTCTGTCGCTAATCACGTGCAGAAGTGCAGGAGTAAATATACACTCAGATCCGCCGTGAGCTCTGCAAGTCCCACGAACGACAACAGGTCATCCCAGCCAGTTTCCTCCTCAGCAGAAGACGTACCACGGGTTGTCCAAGCGAGTTCCGGTAACACAGACAGTCGCCCCCGCCGCGTTGCTTCTCGCGTTTTGGACGCTCGTCGCAGTGCCCAGCAGTTTAACACTGCCACAGGATCTGCGCTCTGTCCCCATGAAGACTCGGGGTTAAATTGCGAACAACGTGCTGGCCTAGAATCAAAAAGAGGTCTCGCTTCAAAGACCAATTTAACGGACCAGAAAACTAAAGTTGTGCAGAACAGCCAGAGAGGAGAGAAGAGTTCTCATAATCATACTCAGGTAAAAATCAGACGCACTTAAGTTTGAGTCTTTAGAACTTTTAGTACGGGTGGTACTAGGGGTGGAAGATCTGGCAATATTTCTGAATGATTATTTCGGCTGTTTTTGCGACTCGTTTGCGAACGATCCCGATTGCAGACCGTTCCAAAAGACGCAAGTGACACCACTATTTGAGATACTATATCAAATAATAGAATTAACATATCGTTAAGTAAATCATAATAAAATCAAATATGGGCGGCACGGGGGCTCGGCGGGGCGGGGCGGCGCCGCTGCCACACAGCAAGAAGGTCCCGGGTTCAATCCCAGGGTGGATCCGCCTGGGTCCTTTCTGCGTGGAGTCTGCACGTCCTCCCCGTGTCTGCGTGGGTTTACTCCGGGTACTCGGGTTTCCTCCCAAACTCGGTTTCAGTCCAAAGACATGCGCGTTAAGTTAACTGTTGTCTCTAAAGTGGCCCCTAGTGTGTGACTGTGTGAACGTGTGTGTGTGCGCCCCATGATGGATTGGCGTCCCATGTCCCATCTAGGGTTGTTCCTGCCCTTGCAACCAGAGGTGCCCACGACCCTGCGTGGATTAAGCGGAAGATGATGAATGAATGAAAATCGTTTATGATTACGTTTGGCCAGAAATCACTAGTAGTGGCCAAATGTGGATGGTCGTCAGAGGTACATCAGAGGAATTGTGGTGTTACGTGAACATTTGGTCGGTAGTAACAATGATCAATTAGTTCGAGAATTTGCTTATCTCTATAATATGCCTTTAAAGATTTTGTTGCGTCTGGCCACTGTGTCCTTGGCCAGCTAAAATGTTATAGCTTTATATTGATTTGAGTGCTCAGTAATGACTTTCCAACTCCTGCTTTCTCATATGGAGCATGTTTTTGTACCACTGTTTCACTCACATGAGATCTTTGGATATTTGTGGCTTTTTGTTTAGCTTTCAGGGCACTTTTTGGGGTGCTTCCTAATAATGTTGTTGAACAGACTTGCTGTGTTTCCACCTGACAATCTTGCTTTGCACATTTTGTTAAAAACATGTTGCTTGTGTACCCTTTTCCATTCTCCATGTAACTAATGATGAACTAGCGGATCGTTACCTTGCGATCCCGACACAGCCTATTCGATATAAATCCAAGTAATAAACTGTGTTTAGTACGACGGCTCTCACAATCTCTCTGCTAAGGCAGGTCCTGACGACCTTTGAATTGTTAGTGATCTAAAACCATCCTGTTGTCCGCCCCTTGATAACACCATACTCTTTCACTCTATTTGCAACTTTTGTTTGTTTTAATACAAAGCCAATAGCGGAGGATGACACTTCAGGTGAAGAGGAGATAGCATCACACAGCACAAAGCAGCACACCTGTAAGCACTGTAATGCCACCTTTTGCAGTCCCTACCACCTGCGCAGACATGTATACACTCACACAGGTCAGTGGTGTATTGTACATCCCCATAGTCCATCCAAACAGAGCCTGCACTGGTGCATGATTTATTTACATTACATATACTGGTATGCGCCATATAACGACCGCATTACGTCATGTGAAACCGGACCAAATGTATGCTTCTGTAATGTGAATATACAGGGTATTGCCTCCAAATGATACACTGCTCACGAGAACGAGGGGGCATTTTATCACGGGATATTTCATTTTGAAGTATCCCCTCGTTTTTGCCAGCAGTGTGCATAAAGGTATTAGAGATACTACCTCTACACAGCATCCCTAATGGCACTACGTAACGGAAAATCAGTATAATTAGGGAAAGTATGTCTAGGACAAGGCCGTAACATTGAGAAGGTTTTCCTGATGCTTTGATAAATCCACTGATGGACGGTATCACAAAAATAGGAAAGATCAGCAAGATGGATAAATGTGGACCCAATGTGGGCTAAAAAAACAGGGGATATTTAATTATAGTGTAGTAATTCATTTTTAAATATCCCCTAATGTTGTGAGCAGTATGCATATAGGGGAGAGAAAATATACAATATACGACAAACCAAGTACTGTCAACAATACGAACACCATAAGCAGCTTGTTACAAAAGTCTCTGAACACATCAACCGAGTTAGAACAGACTAAGAGAACTAGTTCAAAAATGAGCTAACGAGCAGCACGTGACCGGTGGAGTAGTCACACGCGTGCGCGCGCACACACTAATTTGACGGATTTGCGCTCTTAATCTCTTAACTCCCACCTCTGCTCGTGGCTCCACGGTGTTTATCGACTGTTGAGGTGACCAGCTGTTTGGAAAACACCAAGGCCACAACATCCAGAGACAAATGACAGATTTGTATTTCCTCTAATAACGTTTTCTCGTTTTAAAGACCTAGTCCATAAACAGACTCTGATCGGGTGGTCGTTAAATGGCGCATAATCTGTATATACTTTGTTTCTTTTAATAATCATTAATATTGTCTGGTGGCTTTTAAAACCGGTTCGTCTGAACAAACCCAAATCCACATGCGCTCACTGTGATGCAGAGGTGGGTAGAGTAGCACAACATTGGACTTAAGTAAATGCACTGTTGCTTGAAATCATTTCAGTCGATGCCCATTATTCATGTATCGTATTACTGCAATAGCTTCTCGTATTTGTGAAAGCATGTTTTCTTCATCAGCAGTGACATTTTACAGCAAAATCCCAGGACACACCACATTACACAGCTACTGCTGGTACACACTGCATCACTGAGTCACACAAACGGGCGTAGAAATACACACAAAAGAAGGTTTGCCAAAGTAATACCTTGCCCATATGGTTCTATTAGCTCTGAAGGAAAGACCGTTCTCGATGCAACGCCGTCTGAGGGGTCAGAGATCACGGGTCTTCCGTTTTTGCTCCCTTTGCCCTTTACAGATTGAAAATTTTTCCGGATTCCTTAAATCTTTTTAACGATATTATGAACTGTAGAGGACAAAATATACAAATCGCGCGCAGATTTTTTTGAGGAACAGTATTTTTTTTTTAGACATTTCAATAGTTTTCTCACGCATTTTCAAACGGGAGATGCTCACACTTTCCCAAAAATCTTTGGTCTTCTTAGATACTGCTTTTGTATCCAATTTTAATTATAGTCACCTGTTGACATCACCTTATTGAAAAACATCCTTATGTAGATTTTAACATCACTGCTAGGCCTAAGTTGGCCTGTCCCTAACTTTTTTTTTTTTTTTTGCAATGTATTAGAGGCCTTGCAGGAATGGATGCTTATTACCAAATGAAATGAAAAAAAAATCAAACTGGTCAAACGGTTTATAGAGTCTGCGATGAATTCAGAGTCAAAGGAAATGAAGAAAACTGTTTTTACCCCTTGCGTTCTCCATGCCAGTTTTTGCTTGCGCATGTAAAATGTAGCAAATGACTACCCACCTCTCTCAGCAACTGATTTAGCAAAGATAGCCTAGCGGTTAAGATACAGGACAAATCCCACCTTTGGGAATCTGCCACATTTGGGTCTGTAGGCAAGACCATTAACCCACCATAGCTTGGGTTGTAAGACTTGGGTCTTACATGAGTATATTGTATGAGTTGCAAGTCTGGATAAGGGATCCTGCTAAATAACGTAAATCCAAAATGATTCAGGACGTCCTTACATGGTCATAGAGTTTCTTTCTTGGAAAGTTGTTTGTTCGTATATTACTGTCCGTTATTTCCCCATGCAGAGGTCTAAAACAACAGGCTATTTCATTTTTAACTGCCAGCTTTATGTCAACACGTAATGAAAATGAGCAGAAAATGTACCGTAGGCTAACATGTTCTAGTTCCTCATGGCCTAGAGTGTGAAGACACGTTAAGGTATGTATACCAGCCAACAGGGCCACTGTAGTGCAGTAGTGGGGAGATGGTCTCTTTCTGACCTTTCCTTATCACACACACACACACACACACACACACGAGCAGTTGTGTAGCAACCGATGAGGCCGAAGGAACAACTGGGAGTGAAACTTGGATATAAATATAAAAATAAATAAATATAAAAATCACTTTAAATCTAGATTCGGACTGATTATATGAACACCAAACTCAGCATTCTGACAAAAAAAAACCCTACATTTCCATTCACACTAAATGAAAACCAGTCCAAAGATACGTGCTTGTGTCGAATCTCATTTAGTATAAACAGCACCGGGAAGCATGTGATTACTGTCAGTATTTAACGAGGAGAGAGATTTAATGACTGTGAGCAAACAAACGACTGCTCATAAAAACAGGGGAGATTCCTAAATGAATATGAAGAGGATCCCACCAGAACTGCTGGACAGTCTGATCCTGTTCATCACTGTCAGTGCGTTTTGGCAGTCTTGGGTGACCATAAACCCTATTGAACGGTCAATGTGGGGGCACCTCTGGTCCAGTTTAACATGCTTCTGATCACCCGTATGAATATATCAGTTGCTACTCAATCACAATAATTGAGTCTCATTTGTGTAATCGCAGCTTTCTTTGACTTTTCGTTTGCTTTCTGATGATGTTAATAACATCTCAGCTTTCTTCTCTAATCGCTGCGTACCCATTTTGAAATATCCCCTCGCTTTTGTGAGCAGTGACCTTGTCACATCTGTGCGCGTCGCTGAAATGGCCACCGATGGCTGACGGTGACGTTAAATAAAATCAAATTACCAAACGGCGTCTCAGTTTCATTTTTACAATGCAAGCAAAAAAAAAAAAAAATACAGGATATTTCTATGCAGTATTTACAAATAGGATACAGAATTTAATATCAAATTCAAATTTATTTCTATAGCGCTTTTTACAGCGGAGCGTTGTCTCAGAGGAACTTTCCAATCTTATATGATCTTAAAAATCCAATCCCAAATTGAGCGAGCCTAGGGCGACAGTGGCAAGGAAAATCTCTCTGAATGTAGACGGAAGAAAGCCTGGGAGGAACCGAGACTCAAAAAGGGACCCGACCCCCATGGGTGACCTAGATGTTAATTGAGTAATGATGTAATTATGTTGTAGTAATAACACAGTTAAGTAAATCACATCATACATATCACGCAAACTAACAAACAAATTGATGTCAAGCCAAGCACCCTGGTGACATCACCTTCCCGGGTAACCATAATGTGACTAGGGATCCCCATGCAAAGCAGGAAGTCTGTTATGGCACAGCGTTAAACATTTCTGTGATTTGCATTGATGAGCCTTGGATCCCAATAGCCTGTGGGTTTGTCCCTCTTTGAACCACTGCTGACCGGGGGCACCCCACAAGCCGCAGTGTTTATGAGAAGCTCTAACCCAGTCATCTAATCATAACGATTTATCTCTTGTTAAAGTCACGCTGGCATTTGATTTAGGGATATTTGTGTCGGTCGGAGTTTGGACACTTCATCGTTATCCTGCTGTTTTTCATTTCACTGCTAATTAGTGCCGTCTCTTGTAGGTGAAAGGCCTTTCTGGTGCAGTCTGTGCAATATTGGCTTCATTCAGAAATATCGCTTCAGAAACCACAGAGTGACCCGCCATGGTGAGTCCAATTAACTGTCTCGTCTTACGTTTTTGTGTTCTGAAATTTAGATTCTGTGCTACAGGGGTTTACAGTCTTAGTGTCATGTTAACGTCATCGGCTTCTCCGGGCTGCACCTTGGTCCGAACTTCTGATGGGGTAAAGCCTAGATGTACAAAAGTCTTAGGCATTCTATATTTTTATTTAGATCTGCTTATTCTTTATTCAGCTTTATTCAACTGCAGTCGGCAGAACTCCAATCTGTTTCTCTGCGTACTTTGTTAGTCCACTTTACTTCTTCTTTTCATGGTCAGGACCCCCACAGGGCCACTCACTGTTGACTTTATTAGAGACGCGTACCTTATTGCCCCACCATGTAGATGTAAAGGAAGAGCCAGTAGCTCATCTGTCATTGCGGTTTGTGTTAATCATCCTCTAATTGATCATCAGTGGTCACAGGATGCTGGTGGCTGGACATTTTTGGCTGCTCCTGTCAGTCCAGCAGTAACACCGAGGTCCTGTGACCCACTCATGTCTCCCCCACCACATCTGTGTCGGTGCAGTACTGAGAATAATCCACCACCCATGTAGTACCTGACCTGTGGTGATCCTGTGGGGGTCCTGACTAACAAAGTATGTAGAGAAACAGACGGACTACAGTCTGTACTTGCTGAGCCACACAATACAGTGACAGAGGAATAAGCAGAATATTAACTGAAAGCTAAACGGAACCCTCACCCCTCACAGCCTTCCAGAACTCAACGCCCACCTCACCGTAGATGGGTTACAAACTAGAGTGGCTCTTGGAGGCTGAGTGGTTTGCAATGCTGAGCCAACCTGGCTTGTATCCTGCCACTGGCAAGACATGGCCGATGAAGGTGCAGGCTTGGGTAGCCGAGGAGCCAACGATGGGAGAGTTAAATGTAATTGTGCACCGTTGTTCTGTATTTCTGATTCCAGGAGAGATCCAGTCAAGTCTGTACCAGGATCCGACAAGGAGGCGCAAAAAGCCATCTTGCAGCTCCAGAGGGAAACCTTCAAAGTGTGAGATCATTCAGCAGGTGTCGAGCTAGAAGTCGTTTCATCTCCTATGCAAAAGTAAGTTTCTCTGCTTCTTTAAAGAAGAAAACTAAAGTATAGGTAATACTTAATTATCAGTACAATCTGTTCTACTGCCACGGTTCTTCTGTGGCACTAGATTCTGTACATCATATTATGATACTATGTCATGCCAGCTGTTAATCTGGCTCAAATAACAGGAGTTCACTAATTTGAAGTGGTGTCTATATAGTTTTGGCCATATAGCGTAGGGTTCGGGGTTAAAATCCTTATGTTAAAGCCTTAATGACCTTGAGATTATTAAATGATTTTTTTCAAACCTACCGTATGTGTTTAAGGTGGTACTAATGGAAGTAGAATTCGTAGGCAGTGTTTAATTCCTAGTGTGATGTACTATTGCTTACAATACAGTCAAATCCGGTTAATGGGGGCACATCGGGACGGGATCGTTTTGGTCCTAATAAGCGGCTGGTACGATTAATCGAACATGC
>JAUZST010011633.1:0-11814 GCA_034779995.1 Parotocinclus haroldoi
CCAGGATTTAGCTTAAGGTGGTGATCTGCCATCCATGATGATATGTCAACTATACATGCTGAGATCTTGGCAGAGACATTGGTGTCCGAGGGACAGAAATAGAGAATTAGTTGGGTGTCATTGGCATAGCAGTGATATGAAAAGCCATGTGATGATATAACCTCACCAAGAGAGCGAGTATAGAGGGAGAACAAGAGAGAACCAAGGACTGAGCCTTGTGGGAAACCCTTGTGGGACAGAAGAGTCTCATGGTTGACTGTTTTTCAGTGACAGCCAAGAGGGCAGGTGAGATTGCCTAAAACACAGTGGAAGGGAGTGGATCGGGTGAGCAGGTTGTGGGGTTGCATGACAGGGTCACTTTTAGAATATCTTCTGTTGGGAGAGTATAAAGATTCATTAATGAGGTAGGAGGAGGATGATGCTTACATGAAGTAGCACCAAAGCTACGGCATATGTCAGCAGTTTTCCTGTCATAGAAGACTGCAAAGTCTCCAGCAGTCAGGGTGGATGGTGGTAGAAGAGTTGGGGGTTGAGAAGTGAGGAAAAGATGTGGGACTTGCGAGGATCCCCAGTTGTTTTTTACCAGCTTCTCCTTGTAGAACTGAGTCTTGACAGAAATAATGTCTGATAAGAATCTAGACATTGGGTTGCCGTAGATGTCGAGATTATCGACAAGTAAAGATTTTTTCCACTTCCTCTCAGCTAATCTCAATTCTCTCCTGTTCCTGCGCAAAACATCAAAAAGCCAATTGGCAGATTTCTTGTGTTTGGGAGATAGGGGACATAGGAAGTCAATTGACCAGGAAAGTGAAGAGATTCCAGAGAAAGAGAAGAGAAAGATGTGGGTTCAGGAAGAGATGATAGAGTTTGGGAAGCTATAGAGAAAGGAGCAACAGAGCGAAGATTTTGTCTGGTTGGTGAAGGAAGCAAAAGGGTTGTGTCAGGTTGGGTAGTGAGGGAAATGGTACAGGTTACTAAGTGATGGTCAGAGGTGTGATGTGGTGTAACCAGAAGAGGGAAGCTGGAAAAGAGCACCCTTGTATGTTGGAGAAGATTCATTGACTGACAAAAAGAATGAGTCCAAATGAGAGAGAACACAAGATGTGCGGAGCTTATCTTCACTCCACCTCTGTGGACTATGAGAGAAAGCATAGGCAGAGGATAGAGTAGCCAGTGTGGATGGGTTCTGGGGGGATATCCAGGTCTCGGTCAGTGCCAGGAAGTCCAGGGAGTAGTGGGAAGCCAAGGCTGGGATGAAGTCAGCCTTGTTCACTGCGGATTGGCGTTTCCATAACCCACCCACCACTGCTGATTGAGAGTGAGACAGCAGAGAAGGGTAGAGATGCAGAGATGAGGTTACTGGCAGAGCGGCCTCTGGAATAATGGTAGTTGGTCCGTGGTCTTTGAGAGATGATAACGGAGATAGGTTGCAGACACATAGTTACAGAAACTTACTTTTAAAACTCAAAGAAGAAAAAAGGACAGTGATTACCAATTCGCACAAGACAGCCTTCAATATATAATGCTAAGCCCTGCCCACAAATCACACGTTTCATCTGTGAAACATGGTGGTGGTTGTATTACAGTTTGGGCATCTGGGCCAGGACTGTTTGCCATAATTGATTGAACAATTAATTCTGAATTATATCAGAGGATTCTAAATGAAAATCTCAAGACATCTGTCCATGAACTGAATCTGAAGAGAATGTGGATCATGCAGCAAGATATTGACCCTAAGCACACAGTTTGTTCTACCAAAGAATGGTTAAAGAAGAATAAGTTTAATGTTTTGTAATGGTAAAACTCCTGACCTTAATCCCATCGAAATGTTGTGGAAGGACCTGAAGTGAGCAGTTAATGTGAGCAAACCTACCAACATCCCAGAGCTGAAGCTGTTCTGTACGGAAGAATGGGCTAAAGTTAATCAAGATATTGCTGCACCCTATTGGGGGTCATACCGAATACTGAAAGCAAAAGTTCACATAATTTTTAACACTCACAAATACGTAAAATTGGATCATTTTCCTTAATAAATAAAACACCAAGTATAGTTTTTGTCTCATGTGTTTAACACAGTTCTCTGTATCTACTTTTAGGACTTGTGTGAAAATCTGATAATGTTTTAGGTAAGAAATATAGAAAATTCTAAAGGTTTTGCAAACTTTCGAGCACCACTGTATATGGAAGACCCAAAGCCCAAAGTGATGAGCACCTGCTGAATTTTACAGGGAATACTGTTTATTTACTTTTCATTCTTGCTAATTGTCTGCCCTATTTTTTTCAAAGGCTGTCTTAGATGGCAAATTTAACTTTTACTTATCTTTATCGCACAACTTAATATGACTGAATCAATTTCAAATTTTTTTATTATCCCTACAACCCCCAATTTAATTTCAGATATATAGACTTTTTATTCGATTTAATTTGACCTTGGTCTCCATCTGAGTGGAGTTAGCATGCCCTCCATGTGTCACTGTGGGTTTACTCCAGTTGCCCCCATTTCCTCCCACAGTCCAAAAACATGCTTTGGGTTAATTGATTACTCTAAATTGCTTTTACACTAAAATCAAGTGTATGACTAGTTTTGATTTAACCTTGCAAAACCACCCCTGCAGCTAATAATGTTAAATAAATATAAGTCACATTCCCATTTCACTCTGTGTGTTTTATACCAGTTAGAGGAGCAGACATTGACAAACATGAAATGTTTGTAATGTTAGAAGTCAAATATCATAATATTGTAGTGGTATATCACCACAGTCATTGCTCTGACTGAAGGCAGTATAACAGAACATCCATCTGGTCTGCATTACTTGCAACTACACACTAACTCTTAAATCCAGGGCTGTAGGAGTTGGAGAAATTATGGAACTTACTAACCAGGGTCCACATGATGTGACATCCTTCAAAAGCCAGAAATATATTTATTTTGCTCTTCAAGTTTCTAAGCAAGAACAGCCAATAAACAAACATGCGCATAAAAAAACATTGGCAACCGAATATTTTGGCTATTGTCCCTCTCATTTGCGCAAATAGTTCAGTCTACTCCCACAGATTTATTATTTAAATGTGGCTAAATCTAGCTAACTGTGGTTGATGCAGGAATCCTAAAACAATGAACTACGAAGGGACAACAGTAAAGAAGAAAAAATAAACACAAATTTAGTAAGGTTCTTTGAGCTAGGACTGTGCTTCTCAAATGGTAGCATTGGACAAATTTATAGTTATAATTCCATGTAGTAATGAGGTCTAATTTCAGTCATATTTCCATCATCCATACTCAATGCAAAAATGCATCCCATATATTATGTTCATAACAAGCCTATGTTGGCGATTTAATTGATACCAGAGGTCCTGACTCAAAATCAATATGACTTACCCTGTCCAATACTGGATACTGATACGGGCTTCTGATCTGATCTGATCTGTATCAGATCAGACTTATGCATTTGCAAATTAAGGCTTTATGCCATGTGAACATGTAAGAGGTTATCTCTTAAAATACAAAAACCAATGTTAACACAGTTTGGAAACATTCAAAACACAACACCATCACACCTTTGTACCTTGTTTGTAGATACTTGGCTTGGTTATTGCATCTGTCAGTACTCAAAGTTCTGTATTAAAAATGAAATCCTCTTGACAGGTACATCCCAACCCAAAACAAATGCCTCTTGTTTATGCATATACAGAGGTGCTTGACAGTCTGTGAACCTTAATGGTTTTCTAAAGCATCATCACATAATTCCTAAATGTATATACGGGTGACCTAATTAAACAAATGAGACAAAAACTTGGTTATTAATTTATCAAGGAAGACTATCCAATTTTACATATATGTGAATGACAAATATATGGTTCACTAGGATTAGCACTTAATTTGAGGGTGAAATTAGAGTGTTTGAGTGTTTTCAATCAATGGGATGACAATCAGATTGAGTGAGTCAGCACCCAGTTGTATTTATAAGAACTGGGATCTATCAAAATCTGACATTCTCAATGTGTGCAATGTCACAAACAAAAGCTATTTCTGAAACCTCTAGAAGAGTTGTTGATGCTTATGAGACTGGAAGAGATAACTAAATCACAAAATCAGCTCTAAAGAGGTTGGACACCATTTTGTTCTCCTCAGACGTGGCCGACTGAGAAAAATCGCCCCAAGAGCAAGGCATGTAATGTTTATAAATTCACAAAGGAACCAAAGGAACTATGTTTCAGTCCACCACTGGGAGAAGAGGGAAAAACAATTGTGTGCATGGCCAGGGTTGCAAGGAAAAAGCCACTTGTCTCCAAAAAGAACATTGCTCCTGTCTTCCTGTCTTCAATCTATAGGGCTGCTGGAAAAATATTATGTGGATGGATGGGACCAAAAATCTATTTTTGTGTAAATGAAAAGAGTTATGTTTGGAAAAAGAAAAAGACTACATTCCAGCTTAATAACCTTATGCCATCTGTGAAAAATGGTAGTGGTAGTATTATGGGTTTGATCTGGCTTACTGTATCTATGCCAGGGTGGCTTGCCATCATTGTTACAAATTCTAAATTAAATTATCAGGACAATTGTCTCTGAAGTCAGTCAAGAGTCCTAAATAACATATAAGTTCATATAAAATGATTTTTTAAAGAAGAATAAAGCTAACATTTTGTAATTAAATACCAACCAAATAAAAGTCCTGACTGTGTTATAGTCCAAAGTCTAATTCAATAGAAATGAAAAAAGCATTTCATGACAGCAACCAAAGCAACATCACAGAATTCTTCAGAGGGATGAGCTAAAATTCCTCCAAACCAATTAGTAGAATGGATCAAAAGATACCAGAAACTTGTAGCTGTTGCTATATGGGGGGTCAAATCAAATACTTAATGCAAAGGTTCATATATTTGGTTGATTTTCCTTAAAACATAAATCACCAAGTATAACATTTTGTCTCATTTATTCATTTGGGTTCTTTTTAAATACTTGTTGGATTTTTGCGAAATGTGTTAGGGCATATTTAAGCAGAAATATCGTGAAAGGGTTCACAAACCTTTTATATATCCTTTTATTTATATTTTTAAATACCTTTTAAATATTTTTGTGGCTAATTACAGCTTTTGTCTTGGAGTTTGATATGGTAAAATGCTGATGGCTCAGCCATGTCTATTGTCAGCAAGTTACTCTTTATTCACACTGAGTAAGTGTGCCTGCTAAATTCTGTAAATAAAAAATGAATATTTAAACTCACCCTCTCAATGTTCTCCACACGCTTAAAAAGCTCAGTAATGAGTGTATGCAGTTTCAGCATCTCAGCACTGGAAACAGAATCCTCAAGAAGCTCAAATATTGCAGAGAGCTGTAACAATAAAAAAAACTTTCTTAACATCAGCCTTTTTGTCATAAGAAACATATATTTCATATTCAGACATTATATACTTACACACAACTATCAGTTTATTAGGTACACAGCCTTGTTTCCATACTCGTTGTCCATTTTATCAGTTCCAGTTACCTTACAAATGAATTTTGTAGTTTTGTATGTGTTACATCTGTTTCTTTGCATGCATTGTTAGTACCTTCTACACTGTTCACTTATGATCAGGATTGCCACAGGACCACCACAGATTAGGTACTATTTGGGTGGTGGATCATCTAAGCACTGCAGTGACACTGATGTGGTGGTGTTGCTACAAGTGGATCAGACACAACAGTGTTTTTAAACACCTCTGTATATTTGCTGGCCCCAAATAATCCACCAGCCAAAAATGTTCCACCACCAGCATCGTAGACAGCATGCCTTGAGCCCTTATAAAGGAATAGCGCATGGCTAAACAAACGTACAACAACAGATAACCTACTGTCTCGTTACTTGACTCCTTCAACCACATTGTAATTGTACACTTGCACAACGAAACTGAAGTGCAATTCTCTCCAGTGGTGGTATTTGGGCTGAGGGAAAAGTTAAGTTCAGCCTTAACAGAGCTGCTCCATCACTCATTTGCTGTTGGCGACAACTCTAGCTGTACTTCAGTGGCTGATCCAATTACACCAGCAGAACATAGACTAACACACCACCACTATATCAGTGTCACTGCAGTCCTGAGAATGATCCACCACCTAAACTTGATCTGCAATGTTTGTCTCAGTTCCTGTCCATTAGAGAACTGAGTAAAGGGGATGAACAAGAAACTAATGGACTACAGCCTGTACTTGCAGAACTACAAAATGCATCTTTGTGATAAGTGGAACTAATGAAATGGCATCTGAGTTTAGAAGCAAGGAGGTGCTTTTTATCTTATTAAGTCCAGTTCATTGGACTGGGTAGTAGTTGCTGTTGAAATGCCAATGGGATAATCCTTGACCAGTCTCCTCCCTCCTTCAATTCAAAATTAAGATGGTCAGCAGACTTATCTAATCTTATTAATTAAGTCTCTGATTTCTTCTGTGTTACAGTATATTTACAAATAATAGTTAAACAGTGTATAGTAATAGTGAAAAGGAAGTCATGATTACGTAACAGCTTAAGTAAACTTACAAAAGTTAAGTAAAGTAAAGTAAGTTAAACACGCATATTTGTGTAACTTATGTTAGCGTTTTTTTTCTTTGGATAATTTACATTGAATTAAACATTTTTTCTCTCTTGAATAAACACAGTTAATAGTCATTTTCTATAACCAAATTACCCATCATTAGATCAAATGAAACATGACATGTGTGGATGTAATTTTGATAAAGTGACTGCAAACACAATTTTAGAGCATACTGATTTAATGGGGAAGACTGTACAATTGAAATTAGGCTGTAGTAGAGGTGTGCATTATGGTAAAAATTTTATTGCAATATACATTTTTTCCCCAATACACAATATTTATCACGAAAGGTTATCACAGAAACTACTATTCAAATGTTATGCCATACTTAATACAGTGATATTTATTTAAAATGTGCTGAACTTCATCCTGTTAAACAGAACTAATTACTTTCCTTATTATGAAACACTCAATTGGTGTGGTTAAAGTGTTCTTAAGCACTGACAATATAATCACTATGCTCAGAGAAGCATAATGTCTATCATGACAACAAACATGATCAAAATATGATAAAATTTTATCTTTATTACCCACCCCTAGGCTACAGTAGATGCAAAATGAGATACTTCGGGCATGGAAACAAGCTCGGGTTCTGTATGGTAACCTGAGACATAATTTCCCATGGACGTTGCAGCAGGGCCTGTAGATCCTGCACACCAGTAGGTTGTTAAAACTGGCATCCCAGCTAGTCCTATTAATGTTCGACTGGTGATATATCTGGCAACCGGGCAGGCAAAGAAAGTGTTGCAACCAGTTTGACTCTAAGATTTCACTGCTAGCAATGATCAACTGTCATATGTGTTGGCTCCCCATATCATCACACCAGCTATCGGACCATGGTGTCACACCACAGTAAAGGCAGTATTGAAGCACTGAGGGATCCATACTCGAACCTGACCATTATTGCATCTCAAACAGAACCTGGATTTGTTGCTAAAGGCAATATGGTTCAAGTCTGTCAACTTGGAAAAATATCTTATAAGTATGTCGCAGTCAACGAACCGAAAGCAACGCTGAGATTAAGTGGGGGAAGCACTTTTGTGGCAAGACCCAGTGTCCAGTCAAACCATATTGGCATATTTTTCTATTTGGCTGCATTATTTTTGGCAATTAGTAAATTAGGCCCAAATTACGACCCAGTCGATACCAAAAGTGTCCCATCTACTCTTCTGGCTGCACACCTAATGGAACAAGCTTAAAAGCAATTCACAATACTATAACTTCGACAGAATGTTAAGTTGCCAATAAAATAAAAAAAAGCAGCACAGGTAACTGCTTTCTAACTACATCAAAAACAAATGGTGATACAGTTTGGTTGCTTATTTATTGGTTTATTATTTTTATTTAACATCACATCTGCATGAATTGCTATATTAATTACAGACACAAAGTTATGTCAACAGACCAGTCCAGGGCCAATTATGAGTGACCTACCAGATTAATGCATGTTTTTGGAAACTGGGAGGAAACTAGAGCACCCGGAGTACACACAGACAGACATAGACATGCTATAACAACACATATTTAGCATATATCTAAAATAGAATTGTTTCCCCCTCCAGAACAGCTTTAATTATTGTGCAATTCAAGCTTACAAACCCTAATAGTGTGTAGTGAAAATGCTGTACCAGTTTCACAAATATCATAATCTCTGGAAAATAGAGGTGAAGTCTTATAAATCAACTTTCCTAGAGAATGGATGTTCAGATGTGGTCATGAGGGACACCAATGGAAGAATCTTGTCTTCAACACGGCGTTTATTAAACTGTTCTTGTATTATTTTAGTAGTGTGTTCTGGGGTTACCAGGAACACTACCATGACAGTGGTACTTGGGTACCTCACACTGATTTTCTTGGATGTAATAAGACCAAGCAAATCAATGGCATCCTTCAAACATAAATTAATCCAGATGTACTAAATATGATATACACAATTTCAGTTTACACGTACAGAAATTTTGGGAGCAATAACTTCACTAAAGCCTATGCTGCCTTTAAGACGACATATTTCACAGGGACACCCATGCATTGTACAGTAAGATTAAGCACTGAACTATTCAAATTTCCTCCAGTCTTTCTTTGAGAAACAGTTTTAAAACATTACAATAATGTTATCACACATTTGTTGAAAAATTGGAGATCCTCTGCCCATCTTTGTACCAAATCACGATTACAAATACCTGTTGACTTCACCTGTTTACAAATCACATAATTATTTAGTTTTTTTTTTTTTTTACCTCATTACTAGACCTATCCGACTGTACCTGTCCCTATCCGAACTATTTTTGGAATGTGTTGCAGGCTTAAAATACAGGAATGGATGTAAAATGAAATTGACCAGGTTTATGCAATTAAATAATAGTATGTGTAACACTACACTATACATTCTACAGTATGTAGAAACGCTACATTTTCCATACATAACTTTTTCTGAATTGGGGTTGTATTATAACATACCAACATATTATATCACACAGGCAAAATTTACCAATATACTTTAAAGATTGTACACCAGCCAATGTTTGTAAGTTTTTATGTGACAAACAAGCAGTGTTGGGGCCATTATTAAAAAGTAATCCATTACAAAAAAACTGATTACTTCTTTTAAAATGAAATGAAAAAAATGTTACTCATTATTTCCTGAAAAAGGGTAATTGCTTTACTGATTACAAAAAAAACTCTCTAAAACACATTAGAAGTACTGTAATGCACTATTTTGAAGAAAAACGTATTTGGAACTCCCTTTGTTGTGTCTTGTTACTTTTATCTCTGGCATATGAAATTAATGAGCTAATACTCAGACCTCTAATAATGGATACATGGTTTTAATGGGCACCTGTACAAGCTATGTGTTTAACTGTGATTTATTAACCTCAGAGTCTGGTTCCTTTTTTCATATGATGTCTGGTATTTTGTGTTACATATACCTCAACACAAATAACACGGTCATCACGACGAACTGAAGTTGAAACTGAGCTTAAGAATGGGGAAGAATGGTGTTTTAAGTGACTTTGGCCAGGCTGTTCGTGCTAGATAGGCTTGTCTGAGTTTTTTTAGAAACTGTTGATCTGCTGCAGCAGTAGTAGATCAGACCACTCCTGTCAGCTAAGAACAGACAACTAAGGCTAGAATTCACACAGCCTCGCCAAAATAGGACAACAGGAGAGTTAAACACATTGCCTGGTCTGGCAAATCTCAATTTTTGCTGCAACATCAGATGGTCAGGTCAGAACTTAAAAGCATGGATCCATCCTACCCCGAATGAGAAGTTCAGGCTACTAGTGGCATGGTGTGGAGGATATTTTCTTGGCATAGCTTGAGCTCATTTATACAAACTGAACATTTAACTGTTTAAATAACAGTCTACCTGGGTATTTTTGCTGACCACTTTCAGCCCTTTATGTACCCATTTCCTATGTGACATGTCAGAAACCTCAAATAATCTAAAATCTGATTTCTTGAAGATGGCACTGTACAGTCACCATATCTCAATCCAATAATGCACCTTTGGGAAGTGGTGAAATTGGAGCTTTGCATCTTATTGTGTAGCCGACAAATTTGCACCAATGCGTGATGCTGTCACATATGTCCAGAATTTATAAGGAACTTTTGCACCACCTCGGTAAATCTATGCCAAGATGAATGAATGCAGTTTGGAAGGTAAAGGGGGTCCAACCCTGCACTTGCATGGTGTGCCTAATATAGTGGCCGATGAGTGTGTGCACGTGTATGTACAGCATATGTACATATACATTGAGTATCTAGCCTATACATACATTTTTCATTAGTAGTTTTGATTAGTCTTATTGATATCACATTCTCTGTAGTAATAATGTGTTCATTTTCAAAGCAGACATAGTGTAAGAGCACTGTTATTCAAGTATAGCGTATTAATCAACGTGTTGTAATTTTTTACACAGGTTAATGTTACCTTGCGGTTTTCTCTCGCCGCTTTTCTCAGCCCATTCAGCTTCTCATCTTCAAGATGCTTGTGCGCTGTTGTCGGCGCGGCGCATGCGCACTTGCAGCCGGGCCCCGACGCGACGCTGTGTACAGTGTAGTGTTGAGGAAAAGCGCTCTTGTCCAGAGCACTGATAACACATTTACATCCACAGTCAGCGTCTTCCCCATGCATCCTTCCTTTGTCATAATTGCCCTGCAGCTATAAATAGTTTTCCAGCCATCATCAGACCGCAACAAGCACAATACAACACAAATACTAATGTTGCACAAAAAAAACTTGCAGATAGTTTTATTAAAGTAGCATGCAGTAGAAGTATAAAACGATGTGATTTAATCAAATGCCTAATGATGAAGAATTCATTATAAAAGCACTTTTGTTTATTAAAATAATGTTTGAAATGGTATACTTAGCCTAGTAGGCTAGTCTTGCGCAATTGACGAAAACTGTAATGACATCTTACCTCAATTACTATGTTATCCTCATCCTCGGACTGAGCTTCTAAAGTTTGGCTGTGTTCGCTTTTCTCGTCCCGCTTTGCGTTTGAAGCGACCGAACTACACGTGAATAATATTAGGCAACAAATACATATTTTCTCCATCGCCGGGAAGGACATTTTGCTTCCTTCACAATGGAATAAACTTGTGACTTTGTAGTCTTGTTTAAAGGGATCTCCACAGCTTGCGTTTTCCAAACCCTGGGATCGGAACGGATATTGGAGGGGACAGAAAGGATGGTTTAGTGTAGTTAATATGGTCCATGTGAGCAGGTGCGCGGTCTTTGTGCAGTCAGAGGAAGGCTGAGATCCTTGTGAGTGAAAGCAGAAAAGGCAGGCTGAAGGCGGTGGTGGGAAAATGGTGGGAGTCAACTAGAGAAGAGAATACACTAGGAGCGACATGACGTATCGTTTCTTGATCTGTATCTGTATATGTATTTGATTTCCCAGTGGGCTACAAAAACGTGGGAAGTATGTCAAATTTGATTCACTTGTTTTTGTTGTATTCCATAAGAAATCGAAGTCACAAAAGAAAATGATTTGTGCCTTTGAGCTTTTCCAGTGATTTATGATTTTCTCTGGGTCCAATAATAATTTGTTCTACACAACAATGTGCTTTTAATAAACTACAGGCACATAAAGCTGGATAACAACAATAACAACAATCATGGCATTTTAACAATGCCATGAGGAAGTACATTTTACAGAGAGAAAGAGAGAGAGAGAGAGAAAGAGAGAGAGAGAAAGAGAGAGAGAGAGAGAGAGAGAGAGAGAGAGAGAGAGAGAGAGA
>JAUZST010011634.1:0-36760 GCA_034779995.1 Parotocinclus haroldoi
AGAGAGAGAGATAGAGAGAGAGAGAGAGAGAGAGAGAGAGAGAGAGAGAGAGAGAGAGAGAGAGAGAGAGAGAGAGGGAGAGTGCACACAAGGTACAAGTGCATGATTCATGGCAGTAATACTAACACAGTTCTCAGCCTCATTGCTGGCCAAAAAATGGACTGTCAGGCAAAAATATTCAGCCAACAGCAAGTGACTCTCTGACAAAGAAGTCAAGGTCTGGCAAAGGCCAGGACAATCCTTATGCTAATGTAGTGCTAATGGAAAGGTTAGGTGGGCGATGAATAATGATCACAGACTGTTCTCTGCCCCCCAGCATTGTACCCAGCCTATTCAATTGACTTCAACCTTATTCAGGGTTTGTACTTGAGTGCAACCTGTAAATTCCAGTAGAAGTTTCAGACATTTCAAATCAAGGCATCATATCTCACTCGATGCAATGATGAGCAGAGATGAACAGGGTAGTGGATTGTGTTACTGTGCCAACAAGGTGACCAACTTCATCATAACACTCAAAGTGTAAATCTGTTCAAGAAAGACGCGTAATAGTATAACACATACTTTTGGCACCATCTGCAAAGGGAATCCGCAGCATGGGGGCAGAGAAAGAGAAATGGGTCTCTATCTGGAAGAAGCATGCTGGAAAAAATATACAATGATAAAAACTTTGTTTCATTGACTCGTAAACAGTTTATTTTCAGAAATTATGGACCTGGGCTATCTCAAGCAGACAACACTGCAAGCGTGCAGGTGACACCTGCCTGACCCACTCTACTATCCCAAGGTCCCATTAATCAGTCATGAGTGAAAAAACATTTAGGGAGATAATGCTAATTTCTCATCTTCATGCTCATATCTTGCTCACTTCCCAGCAAGGTTTCTCCCCCGCCTGGCAGACAGACAGCCTTCAGGAAAGGTCTGCAATAAGCCTTGATTGACAAGATGTAGCACGTTGTGTGCTTTGTGTACATATCCCAAACATGGGCTAAAAACACAAGGACCTATTTGCATTTGAATAATAGCTGAACAAATTTCACTCAGTTTTCTAACTCAGGAACTAACACAAGGCACAGGCCAGGATTCTTTAGACTTCTGAACTGACATCAGTGAAATGCTAATAAAGCTCTTTCCTGTAGCAAAGTTCGCATGGCTCCATTATGTGTGAAACATTTGGGAGTCTGCTGGCACAGCCTTCCCTCATAAACTTGTCTTACACCTTGGCAGGTTATGCAGTGGCCCTGACTACAGTTCAGGTGCAAAATATGTATATGCATAAACACAAGTGCAGACAAATGTAGGCTATGTGAAGTCAGGTTGTAAAAACTAAAGTGTCAGGAATTTAAATTCTCCAAAGGGAGCAAGATGGAGAGAGTAGAAAGAAGGGAAGGCGTGAAAAGGAAGGACTATGTTTCTGTTGGATGATGGCAAGAGCACAGGAGAGTGTTTTCATCAGGTAAGTAAGCACCAGAAGAGCAGCACTTGGCCGGGCACGTCTAAAAGAAGTTAACATAAGTTCTGCAGGGAATTGAAATATGACATACGTCTGCATATTATAATGAATGATTAAAAGTCAATTAGGTCCAGAGACCTTACAAAAAACACTAGTGGATTCCTGCAGGTCTTTTGATATGTATGCACTGAAATATGTCAAATATATAAATAAATAAAAACTTAAATAAATTATGTCACAGGAGCGCAGCGGTGCAAAAAAAAGCCTGTTCAAGATGAAGTGATCACCTAGATGAGAAATCAAGAACAAATCAACAAGATTTTAATCCTTTATGCATTCATTTTGTTTAATGTAACTGATGCTATTGTCAGTTTACTAAAAGTCTTTGCTTTAGTGACCCAAGTATGTACTTTTGCTAGTTTATATGGGTATAAGTGGCTAGCCAAAACATAGCTATGAACTATAATTACCTTGTGGCTGACTTTCTTTAAATATTTGTGGATGTCTATTACTCCATGGGAAAAATCTGCCTGAAAGCCTTAGCCACTCAAGCTCTGGAAAGATGCTGTGGCATAATGGGAAATGTAATGGACTGCGGTTGCCTAGCTGTTAAGCTACTGAACTGTGGACCTGATGGTCCAGGGTTCAAATCCCACCTCTGCCAAGCTGCCATAGTTGGGTCCTTAAGCAAGGCCCTTAATCCACCATAGATTGAATTGTAAGACTATATGAGTTGTCAGTCACGCTGTATGAGGGCGTCTCCTAAATGTCGTGAATGTAAATGGAATGCCTATATTAAGGTGGTGTGTCATGTCCAGTAGTTCTGCTCAACCATCCAGCATTAATTTGACTTCTTGGCACCGTAATCTTTAGTACGGCACAGCAGCATTTTACTGGGGACTGTAGATGAGTAGACTGCATGGGTTGTATTATCATCTTTTGTCTTGTAAAATGTAGTACCATCCATCACACGCTTATGGAACAGGGTCTCCATTCTGTGTTCTTCAGGGATAGGCAACAGAGACCATGCAATCCCTATTTAAAAAAAAAAGAATTAAAAAAATTAATTAAATATGTCAAAACACAAAACGTTTTAAACATTGTTAGAAATGTAATAGTCACTACTAATCATTTAATCAATTATAAAATATTATAGTTGTATCCCACTAATTGTTTTATTCTATATAAATGACTATAAATGTTTCTAGTAATACAGACATGTAAAGAAAATTTCAGACAGCACTTACTTGACATAAAGTGCTGTGCAAGGACTGTAGAAGAGTTAACTTGGCATCCTGATGAAGCTGCCAGATGCTGCTATTGCTCAAGTCTAAGGGGAGGTCACACTAAAAGCCAGCCACTGTAGCCTGTCGAAGGTTATAGCTAAATACAACATGATTAAAAAAAGCAGTTGAGAAATCTCATTCAGGACTATTGGGGAGGTCATAAATATAATGCTCACACTTCAAAATGAAATAACCCCAATAAAATATCCCCTAATGTTTGTGAGCAATGCATTTAGGCTATAAGCTATTTTTCAGATTTTAAAATATTGCCTACAAATTATGTTCATATTCGAATAATGAAAAAGGTAAATAATTACATACGGTTATAACGTTATATAAATCAATTTGATTTATATGGGAATGCATCACTGAGGCTGGTGGTCACATAAGTCACATGAGTATTTTAACGATGCCATCACAGGATGTACAGAATAAGAAACTTCTGCAATGTTTATATATTATCAAATCCCAGTTGTGCCGTTTAGTGAGTTGTAATTGTTTGGCTTTGTCCGACTGAGGGAAGGGCAAGAATTCATCAACCGACACTTTAACAGCAACTCCTAACCATGGCCGTTGCCAGCCATGAGCAAAAATTAAACTGAAAGATAAATACAACATGATAAAAATAAGCAGTTGAAAAATCCTCATCTGGGAATAATGGGGAGGACACAAATATACTGCTCACACTTCAAAATTAAATATCTTCAATAAAATATCCCCTAATGTGTGTGAGCAGTGCATTTAGGTTATTTTTTTAAGTATAATTTTAATACTATATATAAATTCCCTGCATTTTCTTTTCATATTCTAATAAAAAAACAGAGAAATAATTACATACGGTTATTACTGCTCTGATAAAACAATAGCATTTAATGTAATGATGGCCTAAGACACTTACACTATTGTGCCTACCCTTCGTTTACTTAAAATACTTAGCTAATTATGTTATTTATTAAATATACGCTTGTCTTTTATTCTGTAGTTTCTATTTCATTATATTCTCTAAAGTATTGTGTTAGCTTTATAATTGTCTATATTTGATTATATTTTATTTTGTTTTTGTCTATTTTATTTAATTATGTTTATCTGTTTTTATTATCTGTAATTGTTCTATTTAGCTTCTGTGTATTTTCATTCTGTATTATAAAACAGTGTTTAGGTAAGTCAGTTTCATTCTTAGATACAACATTTTATCTGGCCTGCCCAAGAAGTTTGAGTGTTTTTTTTGAGCTTTGGTCCTCCAAACACATTTATGGAGTTTTTCCTTTGAGACAATGCTCTGTTGTAACAAACGTTATATAAATAAATTTGACTGGGAACGCATCACTGAGGCTGGTGGTCACATAAATATCACATCAGGTCACATGAGTATGTTAACGATACCATCACAGGATGTACAGAATAAGAAACTTCTGCAATGTTTAAATATATCAAGTCCCAGTCGTGCCTTTCAGTAAGTTGTAATTGTTTGGCTTTGTCTGAGGGAGGGGAGGCCAAGGGATCATCAACCGACACTTTAACAACAACCGATAACCATGGCCATTGCCAGCTATGAGCTGACCGAAGTCTGTAGTTTTTAGAGCATGATAAAAATAAGTAGTTGAGAAATCCTCATCCAGGACTAATCGGGAGGTCACGAATGTGATTGGACCCCTGCTGTCCACATAACACCACTTTGCTAGGATATCATCAATCTAACAATGCCCAGTGCAGTGCCCAGGGCATGGAATCACACCACGTCTCAGTGCTTACTGGGCAAATATATCCAGAAGGAGTGTGCATCAGTTGTGCACAAGATTTAAGGAGCATTATTGGTTATAATGTAGCGTACTAACCAGGTATCACAGCGCTCAAGGAAGTGCAACCCCTGAGAGATCACCAATTCTTCGCAGGGTGCATGTACACACTCACTCACTCACTCACACTGGGACACTTTAAAGATACAAACTGACCTAACGCATGTTTTTGGAATGTGGGGGAAAAGCTGAAGTACACGGAGAAAACCCAAGCAGAACCCAAACTTCAAAATGGCTTCAAACCTGAGTCTCTGGATCTGTGAGGCAACAGTACTAGCCACCCAAACCGAATACTTTTCTTTTTTATGTTGTAGCTCTGGTCAAGGTCAAATGGAATTTCAATGCATAGCCCACTAGAGCACTTGTAAGCTAGCCCTGAACAAAGGTCTAGTCCAATGAGGGATGATCACCCCTGCAGAGAGCCCTTAGAAAGTGGCCCAAACCCAAGTCAATATGGTAATGGGCTAATGTATTAGAATGTGCAAACCCAGAGAACCATTCAGGGAGCTTTTTCTTGCCACTGTCGCAATTTGGGATTGGCCTTTTTAAGATAATATAACATTATACGGCTGCTTTGAGAAAATGCACCATTGCCAAAAATGTCGTATAAATACTGTACATTTGACCATCATTTATTTGTAGTCATTCTATTATTGCCTTAAATGAAAAAAGGAAATAAACAATAACGTTTTGTATGAGCATGTCTTTTTCTGGCACCTATGCACCTGATATTGTAACAGCACCTAGTGCACACTGCTCTGTGTGACAGTGCTTAGGGTGTGTGCCCATAAGGTGGGTTAAAATTACAGGATATGTGGTTAGGACGCTAAAAAAACTGCAGAGTAATGTTTATAAAAATAGCGGTGACCTATACGTCCTTTTCAATGGCCTCCTTTTAACCCCATAGCTATTACTGTGCTCTGATGTAGCTTTGTGGCGTGGGCAGCTTCTGAATGAGGAGCAGTGTTCTTCGGTCCGGGAAGAGTGTGCGCTACTCTAACGGTTACGCTCCTCCACCCTGAGCTTGAGTTAAAGAAACTCGACGGTGTTTGTCTAAGCCATGGCCTTGTATCTTGATGCTACAGCTGAGACCACAGGTTTTGGGGGGGGGGAAAAGTCAGTGCTTGCAGCAGCAGTTGAAGAACAGGAAACCACAATTTTACAACCTTATAGTAGATGGCAAAATCCCAATTAAACAGTTTAATGAATGCAATGTTTCTTTAATGCGCTGCTCTATGTTTTTTTGTCCTGGCCACACTGCAGCAGTGTGAGCAGCTGTGTGAGGAGATTGTCTCAGACAGGCTCAATAAATCCACACTGCAGTACACAAGCTAACTATTTATGGGAGGTGTTCTTACATAAAGCAGTTCCATATAGCACATACAGAGCAGCGACAATAACAATAGAAATCTCTTCTCATTATTGACTATCACACTACAGTGAACATTTCCTAATGGAGGTACAGGTGATCTTACACTTTCCAAAAGCTGGCAGTGGAAACGGCAAACACAGACTCACAGGCTATTTTAAAACAGTGAGCTGTGAATTGTTTGGGTTTTAAGAAGTCATGAGTTAAAGCACAGAAGCCCCACATTTATTCTCATGAATGAATATACAAATTGTAAATATCCCCAATGTTGTTGGTCCACCCCAACCATCTGGCAAACCCAGAGACATATAAAAATTGGAGACATGGTATAAGTTTTATTCATCTTGGTGCTGCTTGTTCATTGGTGAATTGGCAACCAGGTAGTACAGTTCATTGATGCTGCCACCTTTAGTACAGAGACACTTCCTGGAAAAGCCATTTAAGCCTGAGTCATAAATAGTACCAGATGAGGTACAGAACTACTATGCTTAAGTAAAAGTACAGATACAGATTATAAAACGACATTTTTTTGTGTTACTGTATTCCATTGAAAACAGTGGACTTCTACTTTTACTGGAGTTAGTTTTATTGGAGTAGTTCCATGTTAGTAAAAATACAACTGCACTTGCTTGCAAATGAACTTAAGTATTAAAAATATGTTCCTGTATACCGGTTATATAGTTATATGTTTTTTGTTTGTTTCAATGATCCTTCTAAATTACAGGGTGTGATTCCTTCTAAATTGTAACACGTTCAGAATGTGGCTTGGCTTTGTCTTGCTGAAATAAGCAGGGACGTCCCTGAAAAAGACGTTGCTTAGATGGCAGCATGTGTTGCTCCAAAACCTGAATGTTACTGTTCTGCATTAATGGTGCCTTCATAGATGTGCAGGTTTCCCATGCCATGGGCACTAACACACCCCCATACCATCAGAGATGCTGGCTTTTGAACTTTGCGCTGATAACAATCCGGACAGTCCTTTTCCTCTTTGGCTCAGAGGACACGACGTCTATGATTTCCTTTAACAATTTGAAAGGCTTCAGTCCATCTCAGATGAGCTTGGTGGTGTTTCTAGGTGTTGTTTATATTTGGCTTTTGCTTTGCATGGGACAATTTTAACTTGCACTTGAAGCTGGAGCTATGAAGTGTGTTCACTGACACATAAAACTGTGTTTTCCTGAGCCCATGTGATAAAATCCATTACAGAATGATGTTGGTGTTTAATGCAGTGCCACATGCGGGATCAAAGGTCATGGGCATTCAGTTGGTTTCCAGACTTGCCGCTTACTTGCAGAGATTCTCCAGATTCTCTGAATCCTTTGATGATATTATGGACTGTAGATGATGAAATCCCTAAATAACTTGCAATTTTATAATGAGAAACATTCTTCATAAACTGTTGGACTTTTGCTCATGCAGTTGTTCACAAAGTGGTGAATCTCACCCCGTCCTTGCTTGTGAATGACTGAGTCTTATGGGATGCTTCCTTTCCCAGTATTTTGTTCCCCCTGTTTCAGCTTTTTTGGAACGTGTTGCAGGCACATGTTGTGTGTGTGTGTAAAAATTTTTGTTAGTGGATGAGTGCAAACATGCAAACAAATTAGTAAAATGTATTCTGTTTTCTCATGGCGAGTTTCTCCTAGTGCTTGACCTTTTAATTCCTGAATAAAATTAAAATGTGGGGGAAGCTAACAAACACAGGATGGGAAGCACAGTCAAGCCACTTCACGGTCCCACAATGATCTATATTCTACCTGCTTAGTCTTTTTTACTTTTTTTGTCTTATTACTTAAGTACAGTTATTTAGTCAATGCACTTTGTGGCTGTCAGTCACTGGTAGAATTGACTAACCTACATTGGATTAACTACAGCAGAAATGCTGACTAGCCTGATAGCATTGTGGGATCAAAACAAACAAACAACAAAGGTTTTCATCATTTGAAACGGTTAGAGGAGAAAGTAAAAGTGCAGTTTTGTCTGCAAACATTTTTTCTGTGTTCTAGTCATTTAGTTTTGACTGAAAGTCAAGAGCATTTCAAGAATACTTGTCATACTGGGACACATATTGAATTTAGAGGGACATATAGAATTGTGTTACCCGGTCTCACGTGTGAATGGGGAACAGATGTGTTAAATTTGGTGTTATCGCGCTCACACTCTTTTATACTGATCACTGGAAGCTTAATATGGCACCTCATGGCAAAGAATTGTTGCTTTACATAAAGATGGCCTAGGCTATAAGAAGATTGCCAACACTCTGAAAGGGAGCTGAAGCACGGTGGCCAAGAAAATACAGCGGTTTAACAGGACAGGCCTCGCAATGGTCAGGAAGTTGAGTGCACGTCATAGCATCATCAGCATCATCAGCATCATATCCAGCGGTTGGCTTTTGAAAGTAGATGTATGAGTGCTGCCAGCATTGCTGCAGTGGAGGAAGAGGAACCATGTTCAAATCATCAAACCATCCAGTTTTGGGTGAGACCAGACAACAAGTTCTTGAGTCCTTGTATAGCAGAAGATACAAAATCTGGGCAGTTATGTGTATAAGGCATCCAGTGTTTACTGCAGCATGATGTGAACAGATCACTTTACTTTCTTATTAGCAGTTCAGCTGTCTTCACAAATAAATAGCAATTTGAACATATTTGAACTTTTGCCAAGTCTACATGCTCAAACTAATTCCCCTGAAAGGATTTCAACATTTTTTGCATGACTAATATTTTCAAATCGTTTGTTTTTATGTCATGGTTTATTTCTGTCGCTTACATTTTTATTTCAGTCTACCGTTTTTGTGACTTGAAAATGTGTTTCCTAAAATTTAAATGAGTGTAAAAGTGTGAATCCATTCAGAATAAGTGTTGCATTATGATCAAGCAAGTCATTATATAATACCACACAAGGAAACCACAGATTTTTTTTCTGCTAACAGACTGGAAAAAGCTGAGGTAAGTCTTCAGTAAAGTTTGCTTTGGAGTTCTAACCATGAGCCGGAGGAAGGATGCTTTTAAAAACGGTGTCCACCACTACACTTAATTAAATTACAAAACGGGATATGGGTATGAAGAAATGGAACATGAAACAGCAGAGCTTAGCAAACAAAATGCTTGAAGGGAAAGTTACTCGTAACAGGCTTAACGTGTGTGAGGGCAGAGGGTGGCATTGTGGTGGAAATGTACTAGCCCTAATTCTACTCACCTTCTTTATTTATTACTTAGTCTTGTTTAAGGTCAGTGAAAGTGTGCGTGTAACCACTGCTGGTCCTCAGCCAACTCTCATGTCTAACTCCATTTATAATCATGTACCTCCAGCCCCAGCCAGTAACACTGCCACTCCCTGCACCTGCTAATTATAGCCGTGCACTCGCATAAAGACTCAAACCTACACATAGTGCAATATAAGCTTTCTTTCATTACGGATTAGCCTATAAAACCTAGGCTTGGACCAGTATTGTTAAAGTTTTCTATTTCCACGTCTATCGACCTGAAAGCCAGTAGTAGAAAGCGAGGGGGAAAAAAAAATGAATGTGAGTGGAACAGAGACAAAACGTCTCTGTGTGTGACACTGAATGTGTCACTGGACACATCTTTGGATCAGACAATTGGACAGTCTAACTGAAAGGCACCATACAGGAGTGGAGAGTGCCTGTACTGACTGGAGCCAGAGCCCATTGAGGAGTTCAGCTGATCCCACACATTCAGTTTGCCAAGCTTTGCTGCCCTTATCACATGCCTGGGCCACTCCAACACCTGATATCAACACAATGTCCCTCTCAAACCCACCAACTGAGCCCTGTTTGTGTCTCTCTGTATAATAACATTAGCTGAAAGGTTAACTTTTGAAAGTAATTGTGTTAAGGGATTCCGGTGTTCATTTGAGATGTAACGCTAGCAGTGAACTGTGTTTGTGCTCAGAGTCAAGTCGAGGTGATGGTGCAAAAACAAGTGGCATGGCCAGAGATGTCCAGAGCCTGAGGAATGGATAATAAATAAATAAAAATCTAAAAATAGCAATCACATACATACCCAAGATAAAATCATTGTAGCATATGGCTTCTCATGAGTTATTGATTTACTGTAGCAGTGGGAGTGTGGAAAAGGGAATACATATGGATGTACATATTGGTACTAGTGATAATTAAGTCCTGCTTTGCACAAAGCTCCAGGCAATCGACTGATAACAGGCAAGGAGTGCTTCATGTTGTTATAATTAACATAAGGTGGGATTTTGAATATACAGAAAACATTGTTTCATATTATTTTTATAATAAATAAGGCCTCTTGTTTTTTGAAAACGTCTCAGGTCTAGCACATGGGTGGTTCAGTCAACAAATATGCTAATCTACCACCAGTGGGTGCCTTCTGGACCCGTCAGGTCCAACATGACATAATTGGTTGACTGTGGTGGTCTAGTGGTTAAGCTACTGGACTATGGACCAGAACGTCCAGGGTTCAATTCCCTCCTCTGCCAAAGTCAGGTCCCTAAGCAAGGCCCTTAACCCACAACTGCTTGGATTGTAAAGCTGTATTCCATGTATTCTTGTCGTTCCATTATGCCATGATGGAGACCTGAAAGGATGAATCCCTGTTAAATAGAGTAAAAACTTTGGGTGTTTCGTACAGTTCCATTGGCACTGGTATATAAAATTAACCCTTTGACTTCATAAACATTTGTGAAAGAGTGGATTGTTTTAAAGGGCTCAGTGAATTAAGCATGGTATTGCAATAGTATGCCACCCTTACAGTTCTAGAATTTGTTTTCCTCCTAGATACTCCACGATCATCTGTGAAAGGTTTTGCTGAAAAAGGAACATGTTTTAGGAATCAAAGCAATTTGGATGGTGATGGACCACCTAGGCTCCTTAGTTCAAGTGAAGGGAAATCTTAATGCTTCAGCGTATCAAAGCAATTTTGGACAGCTGTGTGCTTCCAAACTTGTGGGGTATGCTCTTGTCTTTTGTAGTATGATTTTATTGCATATTCTATTTTATTTGCACAAATCAAGGTCCATAAAGGCATGGCCTTGCAAGTTTGCTGTGGAAGAACTTGACTGTCCCACACAGAGCCTTTGGGATAAACTGAAATGCAGATTGTGAGCCTGTCCTTCTAATCAAACATCAGTGTCGAATCTCACAAATGCTCTTCTAGAAGATTTGGCCAAAAATTCCAATAGACACAGTTCATCTTGTACACAGCTTCATTGGAATTTGAGTTGTAGAATGTAATATATTAAAAGCTCCTGTCAGTGTATTTTGTAGGTAGCACATTCAGTATTGGTTACATCTGATTATAGTCCACAATAAGCAAGTACAGCCGTTTAAAATTATACACACATTATTGAGTTGGAGCAGCTTGTTGAGAAACCACTCAGTGTATCAGTGATTTGTAGTTCAAAGGTAGTTTGTTACCTTTTTACCAAGATTGATGAATGCCACTCATTAACAGCATTTAATTAAAGCGAAAGCATTTATTTAAGGCTTCACAAGGGAAGAGTCCACCATGAATTAATCAAGGAGCAAATGATTGGCCTGGTTCATTAATCTATTAATGATTTATCTATGAAGTCTCTCAAATAGCTTTGTGGTACCTATTTACCTTTTAAAAGGCAGTGTATAATCAATGACATTTGACAGCAGTTTTTCTTTGCTTACCTCCTCTTACTAGTGCAGAGGAGCTTGAATCTGAAGGAGCTTTATGTTGGAAAGTTGTTCGTGCTAGAAGTGTTCTGATTCATGTGGTGTGCGAAGAGAATAAACAGTGTGGACTGAATTTGGACTGAATTACAATATGCTTCCATGTCAGAGAGATGTTTACAGTAGCCTAATGTGATCTCCTCGGGCAATGGCTGTCCTGCCAATGCACACACACACACACACACACACACACACACACACACACACACACACACACAACCGCACCATTCAATTCACACACATCCAATGAACTTTTATACGGTACAGAAAAACAGTCTGTATAATCAGAAACCACACACAAGTCTTATATAGGCCGCATTAAGTTGTATGGTTAAAATAAATGAAAATGAAAACAATCATGCAAATAGAAACAGACATTCTCTCTCATGCACAGAGAGCAGAGCTCTGATCGTTAATCACCTGAAAATGTCTCCACTTCTATTTTCCACTGGCATGAGAGAAGCAGCTCCAGGCTCCTGGAGAGGCTCAAACTATTTTCCCCTCTGAATTCTTCCAACTTTCCTGCACCCCCTCTCATTCACTTCCCATGCTTGTTTGAAAAATATTGCACATTGTGTTTGTTTCACTTTTAGCCTTGTCAAGCATTCTGGCCACTAGGGGTCACTAAAAAAGGGACGGATCAAAAATCACACATGGTTGCATACACAGGCGTATTTACACATTGTGCTGTCAATTATTTGATATCAACATTCAAATATTTAGTTGTGCTAGTATACACATTTTTCACATTCATTTCATGAATCATTTTTTTTAAGCCAAAGATGTGCAGCATGTAAGTGATTAATATACGTTTCAGCAGAATTTATGTATTACTACAGAATAATTTAATAAACACAAACACAGTAACAAGTTCCAGAATGCTCATTCAATCCAGAGTGGAAACAGCTTGTGTAAGATGTCATGTGCCTAAAATGTCAAATCATACAGTTACTCTGGGCCCGGTGAGTTTGCGCAACAAATAAGAAAATGGTCACTAATTCATTAGGTACACATTTCTAGTGCTGGAGTTGGAGTCGGAGTGGAGTCTTGGATGGTTGGGGTCCCTTTTGCCTTCAGAACTGACTCTTAACTCTTTCCGGCTTAGATTAACCAATGTGGTAGATACGTTCTTTAGAGATTTTAGTCCGTTACACAATTGCTGGAGATTTGTCAGCTACACATCCATTACGAGTCATCTGGCTCATTATTCTGCATTCTGAAAGTAGCAATCAGGAGATGGAACATGGTGGCCATAAGGGGATGTACATGGCCAGCAGCAATACTCTGGTAAGCTGTGGTGTTTAAAATATGCACAGTTGAGATTAAGGAGCCCAAAGTTCGGCAAAAAAGATTTTCCACAACATAACACCAATGTAGATATTGAGATTTATCTGTTTCTGTGTGTCCATGCTGACAGGAGTGGCACCTGGTGTGATCTGCTGCCATGTGATGGACTGATAATAGGATAGAAGAGTAAAATAGTTACACAAATGTGAGGGGTGTACTCACTTTTGTGAGATACTGTACATAGCAATGGGAAAAGTTGCCAGGCTGTCCAAAGAACATGGTTCCATTTTAAGTCTGAGTTAACTCATGGCTTCTTGATGAGAGTTCAGGGAGTTTTCCTGTCACCACCTGCTCATTAGAGGGTGATTTGGGGAACTCTGTAAAGCTGCATTGTACCAAAAATGTATTTCATTCCTCATCCATAATTTAGTTTAATAAATTTCAATATATTTTAGACAATCTACACTGTTTACTTTGAGCACAAAGAGATGGCATTCCTTTAAAGACATTAATATTAATATTAAACTAAATTCAAATATTTAAACACTAAAATAACTATTAAAACATATTAAAACATTAAAATAAATATTACTATTGATTTAAATTGTATTATGTACTTAATTTTACTATTACTTTAATATACTTTTAAGTATTTACTTAATTAACATCTAGGCCACCCGTGGAGGATAAGTTTTTGAGTCTTGGTCCTCCCAAGCTTTCTTCCTTCTACTTTCAGGGAGTTTTTCCTTTCCACTGTCGCCCTAGGCTTGCTCAATTTGGTATTGGCCCTTTAAGATAATATAATATTGTAAAGCTGCTTTAAGACAATGCTCCATTGTAACTTGGCACTATATAAATAAATTTGACTTGACTTGACTTGACTTAAACATTCACTTATTCACTTACACCCCCTATACTTTGTGTTGGATGTGGAGTGGATGTGAGCATAAGAAAGGAAAGAGAATACCAAACTCTTAACTTTGTATCCAGTGTTGAGATTTGAGGCCAGCAGCAACACCATGCCACACTACTTCCAAATCAGTTTTGTTAGTGAGGGCCAAATATTTCATCAGCTGACTGGGAACATCTGATATTAACTTTATCAATGAGACATGGTTACATTTGCGATTAAAGGAGCCCAAACTAAGTTTATCACGTTAATTTCTTGTGGTTGCAAGCCCACGCTGGCAGGATAAACCCAGGATCTCAGGAACTGCTGAGTTCAGCAACTGGCTGTTACATCTGAGTCACTATTGTATTATCATCCTTAAGCTTAAAAGTCTTGTAATATTGGATGACAGATGATTGGAGGTAAAAAAAAGTATATTTTAAGTATTAAATACTATATATGTAATGTATGTAAAACATATTATAACAGATCTATTTTGAAGGGAGGACATTTGTGAGATTCCTGGGGTCGTTTTGCTCAGGAGATAAACCAGAGAAAGAGCAGACGTAAGCAAAAGTCTACTTCTTCTTTCAAGTTTGATCTCAATTGTATGAATAAGGAACTACAGAGATATTAAAGAGATGCCTGTTGTCTTAAAAGCACATTGTTTTCTGTGCTTTGCTGCACTTTCTGACAGGTGCAGACCTCACTCTGGATCCTGCAAAGTCTGTTTTCTCTATAATTTTCCTGTCTTTCATTGCCTTCGGTTTACCTGCTTGTTTAAAACTTTGACTGTCACTTGGGCTTGCTACTTAAATTGCTGACAATCATATACAGTATTACATGGTGCCTTATGTATTTATTGTAATGCATTCAAATCACAAATAGGCCCTCTACTTATGCACTGCATTTGAATAAAATGCTATAACATAAAATATGGAGTTGATAAACAATACACACAGTTTCTCAATATCCAGGCTAGAGGAGGTCCAAAAATCATTTCACACTAATATTGTAATCATTTACATATAATCATAATTACGCTCCTACATACAGTATAAAGTTACATAGAGTACTCTGCAAAAACTCTGTCCACCTTTAGATTTGGCATTTCAGCAATAGTGTAGTTTCTTGACCACCAGACCAAAACCTTTAAAACTTGGATTCATCACACCATAATACTCTTTATACTTTTTTGGTGTTATCTGTGTGTGTTAATATGAATGTTGTATTTATTGTTGTTGATGGACATGAATTCCCTGCTTGGATTGGACCATACAGCTATTTTCTATTCTATTCTATTCTATTCTATTCTATTCTATTCTATTCTATTCTATGGGTTTTAGCCTGTTCAGCTTCTGCAAAAAAGTGGCATCTTGGCTGCTATTTCTGTTCAAGCTTCTATATCCTGTAGAAGGGTGATACTAAAAATTAAGTTAAGGTACTGGACTCTGGAACTGATGGTCCAAGGTTCAAATCCCACCTCTGCCAAAAAGCTGACTGTAAGTCTGTATGAGTCGTAAGTCGCTCTGAATAAGGGCGTCTGCTAAATGCCGTAAATGTAAATATTTGGTACTATAGCATAGTTATTTTTTCTATTATTTTCTGATTAGTCTCAGTTTTTTAAATAATGCAAACAAATTTCTATTTTCTATTTGCTAAAACAATAGTATGTCTAATCTAATGGCCTAAGACTTCTGCACAGTGCTGTTTATATGTATTTATGATGCTCCCTTTGTAATGTTGCAATTCGAAGACTTTCAGGATTAGAAGCTATAACTTGGGTTGATATTGTACTTATCAAATCACATCCTATCCTACTATATACACCACCAAAACCAATAAACAGGATAGCATTAAGGAAGAGCTTCAAGTCCATGGGGCTGACAGGGTAATTCAGATAAAAAAGCAATATGGTTCAAGTGAGGAAGGATGACCCACAGGGAACTTCCGAAAAAGCAGCATCTTCCAGAGAGATGACATTATTATTGGAGAGTCAGCAACAGCAGATAAGGAGATGTTGATGCAGTTGAACTTAGTTCAGTGAACAGAGGCTCAAAATGCAATACCGTCTACCAAGACAGCAAGGAATTACAAAGGACTGATGGGATTCCAATCCGGCCTTTTTTATAAAAAGAGGAAATTCCAAGATAACTGATTCTCAAAGCGAGAGAAGATGCGCTGTAAGCCAGAAGGAAAGTAAGATAGGTGATGGTATCTTATCAGTTTGTGGGTCAGGGGTTCTAAAAACTTTCTGTGAAATGGAAACAGTGTAAGGCTTAATACTGCCTCCTGAACAAGCTTATGAAGCATTGAGATGGTCAGATAAGCATGTGGGAGATGAGGTGAGGCAGTCGCTCCCCAATACAAGATCTAAACTACCATCCACCTACACAGTGATTTTTCAGTTATAATGATGAAGTGGTGGATTTGAGCAGTGGCAGCTGTTTTGGGTTTTTTTCACAGGAAAAGCACATATGTTCACATAAGTTTATGATCACTTCATTTTTCTGTCCAGTGAAAACCAAATTACTTTAAAACTACAAATGAGTCCCATAGGATTTACTGAAGTTTGAAATTCACCAATTCTTTATTTACTGATTGACAGAAAATTATGGAATTCTGTCCGACTGAGAGGTCCTTTTTCACACTGCTAAACAATCCACATTTAAATTCAATACCAGTAGAAGACTGGATGCTCAGGCATGGCTCAAAATAATGCCATCAAAGCCATTTGTCCAATGATCAGTGCTCTTCAATTGAGTCTTTTTAGTGGATACAAAATCACGCCATTGCCACTCAAAAATACATGGGCTTCACTGGGTGTCTATTAGTACTGTGACAGGGGTTTCTGATGATATTCTGAACACGGGCTGTGTTTGTCTATGTCTTCTCATCCAACCATTTGTTTATGTCATAGGTTTCTTCTGGGTCTTCACCTTTGAGGTGCTGGTGTTCCTCACAAAATGGTTAAGATATGAAATCACGTTGTCATGCACAGAGTGCCTTCCCATTGTATCCATAGGTCCTACATTTCTTTGTCACTTTTATCAATCAGTCATGGTGTTTACATGAGGTGTGGCCAATGATCGATTTGATCCAGGTGGTATCAAGTATGACAGTTGTGAGAGTGTGCCATTGCCGTTCAACCCTGAATTCAATCAACAACCAAGGTTGGTGTATGAGTGCTGATTATGGTGAATATGGTGGGTTGTAAGGCAGTCATTTATACCAATGGAAGGGCAGATAAGATGGCTGACGATATTGATGCTGTTAGCTAAAGCCTACTCCATGAATGCATTTTTAATGTCTGGTAGTCCTTTACAAAAAAACTGTTTCACAGTCCTGTCCCCTTCACCACTGGCCTATCAGCAAAGGACTTAGTACTGCCACATAGTGAAGAGGAGGCCACTACAGCCACAGTACAATTTCACTTCAGCCTTCTTCCACCAAAGCAGCCATCAATATTTCCAAAAAGACACAGCTTTTACCACCTGTTCTGATGTTAAAGATTCCTAAGGAGTTGGATCACTGTGAGTTGATTCCTTATACACACAAAGTTCTGTGAACAGACAAAAATGACATCCAAAACATGGGTATTAGTGTGGGTTTTGCCCGAAACCATTGCTGCTTCAACAGTCTTTGTTCTTCTAAAGGGGTTTTCTGCTAGATTTTGGAACTGACTATGAGATTGGCTTCTGATGGTAGACCATAAGCCCTGGATCACTTTTAGCATTCCAGTGCATTTTCAAGGTGTCTGGTCTGGTTCAAGGTTCTGTGCAAGCCAGTCAAGTTTTCAATCAACGTTGGCAAATTAATTATTTATGTCGTTTGTGTAAGGGCAGCAGGGCTAACAGTTGATGAACTGACAGAAACCTATAAATGTATCTGTTATGAGTTACTGGGGTAGACATTGTGCTAATGTGTTACAAATGAGTGTTGCTGACATAGCAGAGCTCAATAATTAAACGTGGCGTCCACAATCTTTTGTCTATTTTAGTGTATAAGACCCAGCTTTCATTAGCTTTTGCTAGCGTCAACAATGATGCAAGCTCCAAGAGAGGATCTGGTTGGGTAGCAGGATGGAAAGCCGACAGTCGTTTTGTGTTCTTAAAATCAATGCAAAATTTGTGATGATAAGTACAAATGTTTGTTAACCTTTTTAACTGAATGTTATTATGCTTAATTAACAGAGTAATTACCACGAAGGGTAACTAAATTGTGGAACTTACGAAGCTTCGTTTCTAAGACTATGACTTTGGTGTAACTGAATTAAATGTGTCTATATTTACTTTAAGCTTTACACTACTGTATTACTTAACACAATTGCTCCCACCATTTATTTTCCTATTCCTCTGTGATTACCTAAGAAACTCTTGTTTTATCGAGAGAGTGAATGAAGATTTCATACTTTCAGGTTTTTGTTTCCGATATATACTTGTACTGCTCACAAAAATAAGGAAATATTAAAAAATGAAATATCCCCTAATTTTTGTGAGCAGTGCATTCAAAATAACTAAGAGTTGACATTGCAGCATGGGAGATTAGGAACAGGGAATCTAACAGTCCAGTGTGAAGTAAAATGTGAGATCACTACATGAGAGTGTGTCTGTGATGGTCTGAATGGAACAGAAGTGAATTAAAGCAATGGGTGTTGGCAAGAAAGCAGGCAAGAGGACCCGTTAATTGCTAATGTAAAAAAGTTTATAGCAGTGTATCACTGACTTTATGTGACAGCTGTTACATGGATCCAGGGGTGCAATAAAAGAAGGAAGGTGGGGATGATTTTAAGAGCCCTGACTATATAGGAGCCCAAGGAGAAAAAAAATTGTCCAAGAATCAAACTTGTAGCCCTGAATGAGTAATTTTAGTTGTTTATTCTAGTTTGTTTTCCACTAAGTAATTGCTTTAGAGACAAAGTTTTATGGTATGATGCATATTGTGCATAAACTTAAGTTATTAACACTGCTTCGTTCTAAGGATGTGGTGACCCAGGACGAATTTGTCAAAAACCTATGCAAATGTCAGTAATGAATCACCAGGAGGAGCTAGACCTCCACAAACATCCAAGCACCGATTCCACATCCCAGATTTTCTCTTTGCTTCTTGCTTTTCACCCTCCAGGCCATGCAAAACAGCAGAAAGTGCATGGGAACAGCACTGAGGGAGAGTCAGAGACAGTCAATATCCTCACACTTAGCTTGCACACCATTGGCTGCATGCTGAGCAGCAGGTGTCCTATCAGAGTACATGTGAGCTGCATTTAGTACTGATTAGAAGAACAGGGCTGGGGATGTTCCCAGGGAAGATCCACTTAAATCCAGGTCACTGAATATGCTTTTCTACTGCTCTGCCATATAGTGAACTAGGAACTCAATGCCTTTCATATATTCTACAGGATGCCAAAGTCAGAGGGTTGCCAGTACCTTGTGTCTTTGAAAACATAACTGAAACATGTCTGTGCTAAATGTATTAGCAAGAGAAGGTGGGTTTAGAAATGGAAAATAACTGGTGAATAGCAATACGTGAGTAGCTGGGTAGAACATGATTAAGAAGGGAAAGATTGCATAGAGCAGTTCCTAGCATTCTGTACATTCATTGATCACTTTAATAGGTACACCTTGTTTTTACACTCATTGTTCACTTATCAGTTCCACATCCCATATATACTGCTAACAACAAAAAAGGGTAACCACCACCATCCTCCACCTAAATAGCATCTGATCTGTGGTGCTGTGGGGGTCCTGACCCTTAAAGAACAGAGTAAAGGTTTTTAGTAAAGGATGTAGAGAAACAGATAAACTATAGTCTGAAATCGGAGAACTACAAAGTGCCTCTACATGTACAGTATAGTGAAACTGATCAAATGGACCAAGGAGGTGTACCTAGTAAAGTGATCAATGAGTGTAACACTCTACATAACTTTTTGACTTGAGATTAAAAAGTTATGTCTTCAACCCATTCTCAAACACTGAGCACACACAGTTTTTACACTGCTTCCCATTCAAAATAAGGATTTGAGCACTACAGTTGTACAGAACATATTGTTGTTAAGGTAAAGGGTCAGTCCCTTTATGGTCTATTCTGAGTTCAGTGTGTACTCCCTATGTCCAAATAGGTTTCCTCATTCTACACAGACTCCACCTGCCAAAGCATGCCACTAAGTGAACTGCGTATTTCTAAATGCCAAACCTGTCATGCCTTGCCTCCAGCGTCCCTTCATATTTCACAATTTCATCATCAGCAGGATTTCAATAGTGGTTCAATTGTATTAAAGGGAGAGATGGGAGAAATTAGATGGTATGTATGTAAATACAGTGTCTCTAGGTACGTGTTTAATTCTCATTCACACACGCTTTTCAAGTGCTCCTGCACATCACACTATTACCTTATCCACTTGGACAGGCTCAAACTATCTTTTTGTACATTCTCAACATATACTAACTCTCTGTTCTTGTGACAAAGTTTTAAAGGTCCTATGACCCACCTCACGTCTCTCAGTCCCTCTCACTGCCTTCCTCAGACGTCTCCCTTTCTGACGCCAGACCAGTCCACCAATGGCAGGCCTCAGGTTGCCTTCCTCTCATCCAATCAGCTGTTCGTTGCTAGGTTAGAACTACATCCTGTTATTGAGTCGCTTAGTGTCACAGACCCAATTTTAAATCCTCGGAGCAAGAATTATAAGTGCGTCAGAAACAAAATACCTCTAAAACAACATCAGTATGAAAAGTATGAACAGTATGAACAGTATAAGAGGAAGAATTAGTTTTGTATTTTTAAAATTTGGCTTTCAAAAATCGAATTTTGCTCTAGGGATGTTTAAGAGCATTTATTTGAACAGTTTCAGATTCAGCACTGTGCAGTATAGTGCTGGACTAAAACCACCATGACAAGCTATTTCGGCACGGAGGAGGAGGAGGAGGAGAGCATCCAGAGAACATCCAGTTCAGTATCAGGTTTGCATTACAACACTGATCGCATGCAAAACAGAAAGTCACTTTCACACAAAACTTATTTTTATAACTACCTTGTTTTACAATTCCCTTGTACAAATTCCATTTGTATACCCATTGTTTTTTTAAATGTAGATAAGATCACTTATTGTTGTGTTATCAGAGTTAGTAAGTGCTAAAATGTAAAATTATTGGCTAAAGTCACCAATAGTAAGATATATAAAAATATATATATTGGCTTTAATATATTTAAAGGAACTGTGATGGTTCAGTTGTTAAGGTAACGGAGTGTGGACAAGAAGTTCCAGAGATCAAATGTCCCCTCTGCCAAGGTGCCACTGTTGGGTCATTGAGCAAGGTCCTTTACACACAATTTTGTCTGCTAAAAGCTGTACATATAAATGCGTGCCCAGGGAAGAAGTACACTGGGGTCATTTTTTTTTATACCTTTTTAAAGCCATTTACAGTCTGTATATGCTTTTGTTAGTGACGTGATTATCTATTCAATTCTTGTTATTCCAGTCACATTTTACGGTTAACTCTTTCACTATATGAAGCATGCTGTAACAAAAGTACATGGACAAATGGTGGGAGGGGAAAGTATTGAACATCTTAGTGACTCTCACTAAGGAGTAGTGCTGTAGTGGAGGTAAATGTTGAGGCTTAAAATCCTAACTTTAACAAAGCTGCCACTGTTGAGCATTGCCTTCTCAGATGAGTAAAAGCTGTTGTTGCAGCATAAGTAGGGCAACCCCCATACTATTGGCCATGATTTCCCGTGATATTTAATGTATAATGTACTTTGGTTAACCACAAACTGTTCAAAAGCAGAGTTCATCAAAAACATCACACACGTTAGCTCAAACTTCATCAAGGTTTCCCCTTTCAGTTCTGTACAGTTCCTGGTGCTGATTAATACATTCAAGTTCTATAAAGCAAAGCCCAGCATTTAGAAGCCATACTTTTAAAACGCCTCGTACTTTTTACCAACCTCAAATCCCTTGACAGCTTTAAAGCATCTGCAAGAAATATCTTGCTTACATTGTGCATAGGTAAACTAAAAGAAGTGGGGTAAAAAATTGAATATAGCACATCTCCTGAGTAAACATTGCTCAGTTAAAGAGGAAACATTGCATATTTAAACAGATGTATATAATGTGTAGCTTGCACTTAAGATCTAATCACTTGAAGAATTTGCAAACCCAAACATGCGTGATGTCTTCCTCAACGCCTATAAATAAGGTTAATAACTTAGCTTGGACCTTAATGACAAATAATAACCTAGCTTGTGCAAACATTCTCAAGTTCAAATCATGGGCTGAAGGGCTAAAGGTTGGAATTGCATACCACTTTAATACAGCTTACATTATGGCGAGTCTATGTTAAGGTCATTAATAGCTTGTTAGCACTTGTAAATAAAAAAAAAGTGCTTATGCGTCTTGCTGATAAGTTGAAACAAAGCTGCACCACACACAGCGTAAAAGTTTATGAACCCTTTTGTATTTTCAGATTAGCACACAAGCTCTAAAGGAAAATAAAGGGAACCCAACTACATAATTGAAATCAATAATGTCTGATACACAGATACTCATCAGGGCAGTTTAAGAAAAGACATATAAATAAGAATCATCCTGACTTTAATTCAGTGGGAATCTTGTTGAAGGACCTGAAGTAAGCAATATGAGTAAACCCAACAGTATCCCAGAGTTCTATAGAGGAGAATGAGCTAAAATGAATTCAAACTGGAGAGCAGGACTGATCAACGGTTACAACTTACAATTATTTTTTCCTTGGTAAAAAAAAATACCAAGTCTAACACTTTCTTCAATTGGGTTGTCTTTATTTGTCTCTTATTTATGTGGAAATCTAGAAAACGCTACAGGGTTTACACACTTTGAAGCACTACTCTATATACTCTATACTAGCAAAAATCCAAAATGACAAAATATCAATCTCTTAACTTTGCTAAAATAATTAGCAGGAAACTTAGTATGGGAGAGTGGGTAAACTTATGGACAGCTTTTTACATCAACAAGAGCCAACATTGTTCTACTCATTGTTAATGGTTTCAAACAGCTGATGTGTAGCTGAGTTTAATTTATGTTTAATGTGAGATCAAATGTATAGGGTTGAAATCTGGACTGAGCCATCACTTAAGCCTGATGGAATAGCTTTCAAACCGTTTTGAGCGAGCAGAAGCTTTTGTCTGGCTGACAGCTGGACGTTACTCTGTAGAACTTTTCATGCGTGGGCGGCAAGCCCTAATATTCACCTGTAGCCCAAAGCATTCATTGACTTTTCACAGTGAAACAGCTTACCAATATCAGCAGCTGAACAGATTCCACACATCATGACCTTTATACTCTTTGAGATTCAGTCACTTTGCACCAGATCTTCAAAGACACCTGTCTGGAGCATCACCATAGAGCTCAAATCATGATTCATCACTTCACACAGCTCTGCTGATCCACACTAAATCTAACTTTCCATATTTTGCAAAAAACTACTTCCATTTACTGCCTTTGATGTTTTTATTTCAGACAGCAATGGCTTTTAACATTTTGCAAACATAAAATTTGCATGAGACAAGCTTTTCTTGAAAGAGTTCATTTTGGGCTTGGTCCATCTTTTTGTTGGGGAGTGTATACATAACATTAGTTTGGATTACCTTTGCCATTCATGTAAATAGTGATCATAATCAGATTCTAACCTGCTTATACACAGTTCAGTTAAAATCTGTGATCAGAATGCACTAATTTTGAGTGAAGAAAGTATTTCACAGATACACACACAGATATGGAGAACTTATGACCTAACAGTAACCCATTGGTTGGCGAATATCATATCAGCAGGAAGGAAGAAAGTAATGAAGCCAAACTTCCCACCCAATTAGAGCATGACTATGTTTTCATAAACTCATGTCTTAAACTTTTTGGCATCACTTGGATACAAATCCCCAGAAATGGAAACCACTACTAACACCAAAGCAGCCTATTCAGTCACTCAGAGTGTAGTCATTACTGCTTAACATACCTTTTGATTAGTAGCCTTTAAGTGGGGTAACAGGGTGTCCATCTACACGGGTTCCTCTGAAGATGGCGTTTAGTACTTTGGAGCTCAGGGTTGATAGTGCTGTGACATGAGAATAGTAGAAGAAAGAACTTCATTTTAATACCAACAGTAATACAAAACAAAATAGACATATATAGTACTGTGCAAAGGTCTTTGGCCGCCATTAGAGCTAATAGATCTTGATCTTCAAACGGTTTCTTCTTTATTACATTTAGTGAGTTTTTCCTTATCTCGCTTGTCCTAGGCTTGCACAATTTGGGATTGGCCTTAGATATGACAGTGGTGTTAGAAATGAAGATCCATGGAAAAAGAGTATGAATCAGAGTTTGAAATGTTTAGGTCCAATTCAACTCATTACTGTAAGTTAAGGAAGAATTGAATTGTCTTGCTTTGACTGGCCAGAAAGCTTGCTTAAACTATTCAGCCTTTCTTTGTGAGTTATGGATGAAGTTGGATTTCGTGGTGTTTGGGTCACTGATTTTTAATCTGCAGATATTTCATATCGCTAATCTCTTTTTGCTCATTTGCTAAACTGACAAAATAATCCTTAAGTTCAAACTTCTCTATTTATTTTTTAAAAAGCCGTTTCCATGTTATGAGCTTTTTCGTATGTTTGTACTGATAGGTTGCCAAGTTTGCGCACAGTGAAACAAAGACCGCCCAATCATGTTTCAACATAAAAACTGCTCAATACCAAAAATGCTAATATTGGCTAATGCAAATATTAATTAAACCGTCAAGTCATGCATACCAAGCCAAAGTCGAGTCTTTTATCAATTAGCAAGTCTCAAGATCTTCATGACTCGATTTGTGACTCGATTCCCCCAACTCTAGCAGCAGATAATGTGGCCAGTCACAGATTCTATGTATTATTGCAAGTCAGTAACGACTGTGTAAGCAGCAACCTCCTAGATCATATTTTAGTGTGCTCCAACCAGTCCTGAGGTGCTTAGCATTTGCTCATTATTAGCATTTCTGAGCAGAGATCTGATACTCTGATCATAGTAATGAATTTGGCTGCATAAATTTGAAATGATTTGGCTTATGAATAGTCTGTCCTGAAGCAGCCCTTGATCGTGGTTCACAGAGAGGACATCCAAACTCCCACAGCAGCAGGTCAACTACTGAAGGAGCACCCCTATTGGTCAGGCCCTTTCTACCACCACTGCCTTAATTAGCTCTGAAACTCTCAGTTTTAGTAACTATTAGTTTAGGGATTGTTCATGAAAAAATCATGAAAGAACAGAAAATCATGCTAAGAACAGAAAGAGAGGCAATGAGCCAAATTAACTGTGCCTCTCGCACTGGTTCATCCTCACTCTCGATCACCTTTTTGTCACCCCAACTGAGTGTACAGAGCACAAGGTGGTACGAAGGTACAACTAGTCTGGATGGGTGAAATTCAGAAGCTCAAATTCGTTCCTTGTGATGCTTATTTTATGCCAGCGCTTCTACCCAGTGTATGCTTTGTAGAAGTAAGAGCAAAGACACCCTGCCAGGCTTGGTTAAGAGGTCCTAGCTAAAAAGCATACCAGGATCCAAGAACCCCCAAAGACCAGACAGCAAGCATTCCAGGGTCATGGTCAACTGGAGTTCAGGCCTTTGAAACGTGCTGGTAGATCGCTAGCGGCAGACTGGACGTCTTCCTACCACAAAGCGATGACTGCAATCAGTTCATCTCTCTGCATCAACTCTGCGAGATTTCTAAGAGAAAGGACAGAAGAGTACATTTTGTAGGCTGCATTTGGCAAGTATACGAGTGTGATCTGACTCTGATCAGTCCCACTGGGAATTCTCTGGATGGGGAGAGAGAAAAACCATAGTAATGCAGCATGCATGTATATGTCAGTCTGTGAGGTTTCAGGTTTGGGAGACAGAAAATAAGTTTTCACGAGACTTTTCTTTTGCCTTGGCTCGCTACTTTCTTGAAATCCTCCTGGGTATCCCTTCAACAGAAGGGTTTTTTAGGTGACCTCATTATTGCGAATGTAATGCTTCACAATCATTCAAACAGGCAATCTCTGCATCTGTCTTACTCTGGGGTTCTAATTAGAAAGGATTGTGCGCTGCCTGGGTTATCTGCATTGTTTATTGATCCCGTCTCCATTAGCATTTTAAAAAATTTACTAACATAGTTATGAATGTATTAATATGATAGCCATTTCCATTTCAATCCACCATTTCTCACACAGCTTGTCTGGAAACCTCTTATAATGGCTGCATTCTAGCATCAATACACAAGATACCCATCAGATTGTGTCTGTTGATTAAGAATTCTAGGTTATTAACTAAATAATTATTTGGGGTTGATTTGGATTTTATAATGATTACCATTATCATTTATGTACTCAGTTTTATGTGTGGGTTTGTTATTTGCCAAATGCTATGTACACTCAGTGTAAACACCAGTGCCATACAATGTGTAATAGGTGTACATAGTAGCATCACATTTATACATCTGCGGATTAGGCAGTTATTTACACTAAATATTATTCTGTGTAGCTCTACTGCTAAAATATGCCATAATGAAATATCCCTTATTTTTGTGAGCAGTGTATATAACTATACACTAACTAAAGTCACTTGATTTACTAGACCGGGTTCATAGTGCACTGTAAACAGGCAGGCTGTGTTGTTAGTGCTTTTTTTTTTACTTAGCACAAAAAGACATTTTTTCTGTGTTTCGTAAGATGTAGTTTATTTCTCTTTTGTCATGTATTGATTTTGATAGTTCTGAAGACAGAATGAAAGGGCAAATAGACAGTGACATTTTCAGACCAGGACAGGAAAGGCAGGTAAAATATACAGTATATGCACCAACATTATACTTTTACTATTTCAAAATAACCTAAATAAATAAATCTAAATAATAACTGAAATGTTTTAATCACATCAACTCTTTATAGAGCAGCACGGTGGTTCGGTGGGTAGCACATTTGCCTCACTGCAAGAAGTTCCTGGGTTCGATCCCAGGCGGAGTGGTCTGGGTCATATCTGTGTGGATTCTGCATGTCCTCCTCGTGCCTCTGTGGTTATATTCCAGTTTACTCCCACAGTCCCAAGATGTGTGTGTTAGGTTAACTGGTGTCTCTTAAAGTGCCCTTAGTGTATGCATGAGTGTGTGTGCCTTATGATAGATTGGTGCTCTATCTAGGGTTGTTCCTGCCTTGCATGCTGTGCTGCCATCTAGGCAGCAGCTTTCCGATGACCCTGATCAGGATTAGGCAGTTAGAAATATGAACACATTAATGTACAATCTGAAGTTTGTTAGTTAAATGTAGCATAGGCTGGGTTTGCAAGGACAGGTTTCCCTCCACAAAAAAGGAAAGCAAAACACTCAAACACTCATTGACGGAACAACATTGACTTTTGTCATTTTGGCCCATTCGTTTCCCAGTAGTGTACATGGCTTTGGATATTTGTAAATACCTGAAGCCCCAAAACAGCAAGACTGATCTTCACAGTAACGTCACTTCAGCTTTTGGAGATGCTTATAAAACCTTCAAACTGATATCCACAACAATATATTAAGGTATCCATCTAAATAAGATTAGTCTTCTTCTTGTTATTAGTCATTTTTGATTTCCATTTTAACAGTTAGCTTGTGTGTTTGCTTGTAAATGTATTTACTTAACATCACATCAAAGGCTGTTTATTACAGGAACAAGAATATATCGTTACCACCAATTTATTGATACTACCATTGATGCTGGGCCAAACATTTAACCTAGTGCATGTCTTCGGGAATTTGAGAAGATATTGGAATACCCAGAGCAAAACCCATGCTGACACAGAGAGGACATGCAATCTACGACATGAAACAACTGACAATTTCCAAACAAAATGTAAGTTTAGCAATCACAAAACTTTTTTGAGTTGCAACCTCACAACCAGTGAAGACTTGCATTTTCTATTGTAAAGACAAAACATTTAACAACATTAAAATACATTAATGGAATCGATGGCTGCAATTCAGAAAGCTTTTGAATAAATTGCCAGCATTTGAAGATTGTATTGAATGAACTTGCTGAGTTATGCACTGTTTAATGTTTCTAATATATTTTGGGGAACTGGACTTTGACCAAAATCGACGTTGACAAGACAAAACCATTATTCTAAACAACAATATTAATTACACAATATGTAACATTTAGCACATTACTGTATTGTACGATTTCATAATTTCTTTGTGTGTTTTATTCAACCTCAACTCTGTTAAACTTACCGAAAAGAAAAAAGCTAGTAAACGATGTGTCTGTCACGACTGCACTTCTCTTTTCTGTCAAGGGCTTGTTCATACCAGTTTATGTCATTCATACATACATTTGATTATTTCATTAGGAGATATTTTATTTTGGGGTATCGCCTAATTTTGTGAGCAGTGTATATTTTTTTATTACAATTCTCAGCCGTTAAAGTGAAAAGACTTAAATGACACATGCCTATATAACTGAAAACACAATTGTTTCTGAAAAAAACTAGATTACTTTATATATAGGTTCTGGAATAAGTATCTTACAACTCAGTACTTCTGCATTACTCTGAAAGATGCTGTTCTACTGTTGTAGAGCGAGCTGCTGAAATGTAATGACACACGACATACAGCTGTGTTCTTTGCTCTAACTACATATTCTATTTTCTCAGTTAGTTTTTTTGTACTTTGCATAACATTTATCCTGATTCCTTTTGAGGTTTGGTTCTCTCAAGGTTTCTATGTCATAACATTTGCTGTTCTCACCCCATGCTTGCTCATTTCTGTTACCTGTAAAGCGTTGATATACAGTAATACGCTTAAAAAAAAAACATTTTTACCTTAATAACATGCATATTAATCTAAACCAATCAGAAAACACCAGAGTGATCGTATCCACATTATATGTTAAAAAATCATGTCACATTTCTATATGTATGTCTTGTGTTATTAATAAAACTAGGAACTTACTAAATTCACCAAGTGAGCAAAGTGAATTAAGCATCACCAGATGTGTTGTCATGTTCTACCTTACACTATTTCTCTTTCTGTGTTGCAGAGGCCGCTATTAATTTTATCCAGCATCTCGTTCAGGGTGAAATGATGGTGACTTTTGCGGTAATTGTATGCAATAACACAACAGAGACTAAAAGAGAGTAATTTACACATTATGTCTATCCGCATCATTGTGTTCTAGCAGGGAAGTCTATTCTAGTCCTAACAATGCCCATTCTGTCATGCCTCTGATCGTATTAGTAGATTTACAGTTCGTTGTGTAAATTAGACCTCATTTCTTGGTTTTGAAGTCATTTCATGTCTGACCATTAATAAAAAATTCCAGCCAGGGGCCTGAATTAAAATCTGCTGTTTCAACACACTGTTATTTATAATGATAAATGATGCTGTTTGAATTGTCACAAAAGAATGTTTTGTGAAACGGAGCAGAATACAGAAGAGTTGATGAAGGCTAGTATTATAGTACTACTTAAATCAGTCAGGTTTTAACAGTTTTTACTGTAAACAGTGGTGCTTTAATGTTCAGAATTTTCTAGGTTTCTACATAAATGAGTCCTAAAGTGTAATCAGATTTTCATACAAGCTCTAAAATGAGATTGAGAGAGTCCAGTTAAAACAGATAAGAACAGAAAATAGCGTTATTGGCTACTTATTAATTGAGGGAAATGATCAAATATTACATATATCTGAGTGACAAAAGTATTGGAACCTTTTCTTTCAGTATCTGGTGCGAACCCCGTGTGCAACAAAAACTGCAAATAAACATTTGTGGTAACTGCTGGTCAGTCCTGCACATTAGTTTGGATGATTTATATCCCACTCCTCCATACCAAACAACTTACAGTCTGGGACCTGGTGGGTTTCCTCACATGAACCGCTCATTTCAGGTTCATCCACAGCATTTCTAATATATTAAGGACAGGATATTGCCTTGGCCAAACCTTTATTGTCCTTTAACAATTCTTAAAGCAACCAAGAGGGAATGAGTTCGCTTCAAAAAGCACTAATTTCAAGCAATGCAATATCACATTTTAAACTCTAAACCTTCAAGTAGGTCAATCCAGCACAGCACTACAAGTAGGGAGTCACAGCAGTCAAATGACAGACGTCTGGCACTTCTAGGTACATGTAAGTAAGCCAGTACAGCGATTATAGAAGTGTTAAGAGTGCAAACTTTTACACTTAATGTCTCTGCTTGGCAGGGTAATTTTTGACACCTAAAATGGAATAACCTTGGTATATGTATGGGATGGTTTTTATTGGTGTATATGTGTGGATTTCCTGCTACAAACCAAGTAGATGGTCTGGCTATTCTGCTTGCAAATGATTGTTGGTTTATTTACACTGTATTACATTCTGGTCCACCACTGTACCCTAGAGCCCAGTGTCTGCTGAAGAAAGGTCCTAGACCCACTATGCAAATAACAAATAGTGAAAAGAAGTGAATAAATGAAAAACATACATATTTTACATAAACAGTTACTGACTACTCCAACAACTGCCCTCCATTATTAGGCCTTAGTTAGACCTCCATTATAAACATATTTTAAGTAAACAAGTTTTTCCTTATACCCTACATTGTCTGGCCTTTTCCTGGCATAAATTGAAATGGAAATGGCCTGATTTAGAGAAGTTATATCTCATACAATCCTATTGTTGTGTTAACCACAAATTAGGGAGGTTCAGGGGTCAGGCAAGGCCTGAAAAATCCATAAAGGGGTTATTATGTAGAAGGTAATTATTTCTCCATCAGATACACAGGCATGAAATGTTGGAGTAGTGGGGATTAGCGGTGGCAGCGTGTTGCTGTTATCACTGGCCACAGGGGAAATGCCACACAAAAAAGGGGAATTGGCTGTCTCTCATTATCTCTGGGAAGAAAATAAAATGAGCGGATGAAGGTACGATTGTGTGTTTCTGTGCAAGGCTTAATACCGCAATGAAATTACTTGCTAGTGCAGTTCTGCACAGCCTTGATTTAGTGCTTATAGCATTCATCTGTTTGAGGTTAATGCAAAAGTGTCTAACACCTTTGTACTATGTGGTGGTGCATCAGGAAGTCCCTGCTGCAGTGACATACATCTACTTATTCTAGCTATTTCCACTTCAAAAAGCACTCAATAATGATTAATTGTGGTGGCACGAAACATGTATACTTTGTAGTAACAATATTAAGAGCACAGGGAAAGACAGCAGTTAGGGTAAAACCTACTCAGTGGTACTTCTAACGCATAAACTGCCAACATTCTGCTGTGTGTGTGCATTGATACAAAGAGGTCAAAGAAGTTAATTGTTTTTTTTTAAAGAGCAGTTGGGCTGCACTGGTTTAATTTACTGCAGAATATGTAATCCAGATATACATGAAAGAAAATCTGTTTTTAAAGATATTAGGTCTTTTCATAGGTTAAATTGAACTTATATCTGGATTCAGCCTGAGTGTTGCCTTTTGACTGATATTATAGGCATTTTCCAACAGCATAAAACACAAAAAAGCAAGTGGTAAGTAAAACATGCCAGTGTTACAGGAGGTTTGGGTTCTGTATCACAGACCCAAGACCATACGTTACACAGACAATTTATAGCGGGATATTTACTACTTATAAACTCTAATTACATTGGCATTTGGGTGCCAGAAGTTTCTGACCACATGCTAAAGATATACACTTTATACCACAGGTATTCATGCTGATTGGTCAAGAGGTTTGTTTATGACAGCATGTCTCTGTCTCATAGTTTCAGAGTGCAAATCAAATCACAGCTGTGCACTAATGCACATATTTTAGTACATGCAATTATGCTGGTCAGGGTCAGTCCATCCTGGTATACAGTGGACACAGGCAATGACATAGACTGGATAGGGTGCGAGTTAGATGCAGCCAGACATTAAGGAATCATCAGACTCAATAAAATCATGGCAGTAACAAGTCAATTTTATCCTAAGTTTCTATGCAGCACTACAGGAACTACATTTCCCATAATACCTCAGAATTTTTCCAAAGGCTTGAACAACTTTTTTGTTGCATGGAGTAGTAAATAATAAAAAAAAAATCGCCCATGACGCAGACAAACTAATGATAGCTATCTGTTTATTTAATGCAATTCATTTAATTATTTTAAGCATGAATTTAGTCTTAATATTCCATCCATGCTGAGTAATGCCAACTTTAGTGTTGAATCACTGTTCATTATTTCGCAGGCTTATTGCTGACTGGCAAGCAGTGTGCTCTTCTGTATTCTGTGCCCCCCAATACATCAAGTAGCCCAGAAATGCTCCTGATTATCTCGGAGTCTCAGGAGCTGCTTATAATGTGTAAAAAGTCATAAAAAGTCAATATTTTTTGTTAAGATCAGATGCAATTTCTCTAAGACTGCAATTTAATTTAAAAGATTAAATGGTGTTGACACACAAACATTTCATTGACCACAAATTCGTTAGAACACGTTTACCTCGGAGACGATCCGTTCAGACTCAGCTACTTATCACAAATGGACTCACTCGATTTTGTTAACTTTTCATACATTCCCATAGCGTCAATGCCATAGATTTTAAGGAATCATTTTCCCATAGAAGCTAATCGTCCATTCAGTTCAGTGGGACTGCATGGAACAGTGCTTTTCATTGCCTTAAAACTCAACGGTCATTGAATAAATTTTATGGTTTTGTCCCACCCCTGGACACTCAGTGTCTCTGAGGGTGAATGGAGCTATGGGCTGAGCTTACGCATTATGATTGGAGGATCAATGGAAAGGCTAAATCCTGTTTTGATTGACAGCTATTTTGAGATATACACCATCACTTAATCATTGGGAGATCAGTCCTGTCACGGATTGACCAAAATTACTTGACCATTTCCATTGTTCCTTTGTTACACTGTAAATAAAACACACTCATAGCATTTCCTTGTTTCGGTTTTAAATCATTCCAACATTTCCACGTTCGAGTTAAATTTCATATAGTTCGCCTCACCTGTACGAAACGTTGTTAGTGTAAACAGTTGGAGCTACAGCATGCAGAATGAATTTTCTCCTGTTCTTTAAGTGCTGCTCCTTTACATTTTAAGCAAAATATTTGGTAAAAAGTTTTCAAGAGAGAAGCCAAAAGGAAAATGTAAAAAGAGGTTAGCCACGAATCAGCTGATTATAGTTACTACACACATATTCAATGCTTGTGTGACTGTCTCACACCATAAATGTTGCATTGAAATGATAAAATAAGAACATGTTGGACAAGCTATCCAAACAAAGTCGTACTGTGGAGTTACATATGGAAAAGTAATCCACTTCAGGATGGCTAACAGCCACGTACGCTAATACTGGGGCTGCATCACGTCAGCCAGTCCTTTTTTATTTTTCTATAAACACACGCCCTGCCATGCTTTACTCCATATTTATACAATATAATGGTTGATTCTGACTCGTCAGAAGGTAATAATTTCTATAAATGCAGTGATGTTCATGTACATCTGATAAATCAAAGTAATGGGCTTATTGTAGTACTTTATCCCTTCCATGGTAATAAATCTTTCCCAAGCTTAGTGGTGGCACCATTTCATAGAGATGAACAACAAATGGATTAAATAAAAGAACAGTAAAATTTAATGCTGGCACTTTCTCGAGTATGAGGTTTATGCATATTGGTTTTGAATGCAGTTATATGAATTTGCATGGTGTACAAGCTCACTATCAAAAGCTATAATAATAATAATTATTATTATTGCTGTCGTTTCCCTGCACTGGATGTTTAGGGTGATAAATGGATTTTTTTATCGTTAAGTGTGAATCAGGTGCTCAGGTGGCGCAGTGACAGTTCACTAGCCTATCGCCATGGTGACCCAGGTTCAAGTCCAAGCAGCACATAGGGGGGGTCGGGCATCACACAGACACATAATTAGCTGTGTCTGAGGAAAGAGAGGTCGGATGGGGGAGTGCCCTCTGGCCCTGTGACAAGGACCCCTACCAAACCTTGAGTGCTGGACTGGTACCCCATGCATTTACCTACGAATTCTGGCAAAGGATCTGATAATGGACCACCTCAGACATGTTAAGTGAGGGTAAATTAATCAAATTAACATTAATTATTAGTAGTAATTCCCCCACATTATTAATTATACATTATATGGACAAAATGAGATGTTTTGGGATACTTACACATTACACCTACAGGAGCTTTTATGACATCCCATTCTAAATCAATAGGCATCATTATTGGAGTTTGTTCCTCCTTTGCAGCTTTCAGTCTTCTGAGAAGGGGAAGAATTTGGACAGTGTCTGTGGGTAGGTTGTAGTCTGTCTCTGGCTCAGGTCTCTGTGTGTCCAGTCAAGTTCTTCAACACCCAACCATGCCTTTATTGACCCTGCTTTGTGCACTGGGGCACAGTCATTTTGGAACAGGAAAGGTCTTCAATTAAGTTGGAAGCATACAATTGTCCAATATCTCTTGGAATTCTACATCCTGAAGATTTCCCTTCACTGGAACTAAGGGTCTACTTCAGCTCCTTAAAAACAACCTCATAGCTTTGATGTGATTTGTCACTCCACACAACATGTTTCCTTTGCTCCAGACTCCAGTAGCAGTGTTCTTTACATCAGTCACATTCCATAAAGCTCTTATTGCACAGTTTGCGTTTTAATGCCAGTGGGGGTTTGGAAGTGAGTTATTCAGTAGCAGAGCATTGGTGACTTTTGTGCACCATGTGCCGTCTAACACTTTGCATAGAGTAATACATTTGTCCGTCTAATGTTTAATAAGATATCACTAAATAGAAGGGGTGCCCACAAACTTCTTCCATTGGATTTGGCTGCCATATTTCAAATTTAACTTTGTTAACAACGTAACTTTGTTCAAGTCAATATGTCCATGCACAGACATTTGGTTGCACCCTGGTCTAGGCTGGTGTCAGAATAAAAACATCCTGGAACACAGCTGAAAGATGAAGCACTTCAGCATGAAGGCATTATTTCAAGGTAAACACATCGTTCATCATCCCAGGCTCATTATTAATCTGTGTTACATCCAGAGACCTATTTTAGTGCAAACTGGTCAATACAGAACAATATGAGTGGTAGATAAATTGCCTGGAGACTGACTAGACCTCCAAGTAACCCTCGTCATGGGGGCATCTGCTATAAATAGAGCAGGGGACGCATACATATTTAAATAGTAATCAGGCTCTTGCCATCCCCTGTGTGTTTGTATGAGTGTGTAGTTTGGGGGTTGGTCTCTGTGATGATAGCAGCAGACAAATGCCTCCTTATTAGACATGCTATTAAGGACTGTTGAACAGCGCTCTGTGTGTGTGTGTGTGTGTGTGTAAAACAGAGAGAGAGAGAGAGAGAGAGAGAGAGACAGAGAGACAGAATGAGAGAGAGAAATTGGGGGGGAGAGAGAGACAGAGAGAAAGATACAGACAGAGAGAGAGAGAGAGAGAGAGAGAGAGACAGAGACAGACAGAAATAGAGAGAGAGACAGAGACAGAGACAGACAGAAATAGAGAGAGAGACAGAGAGAGAGAGAGAGAGAGAGAGAGACAGAGAGACAGAAAGAGAGAGAGAAATTGGGGGGGAGAGAAATACAGAGACAGAGACAGAGACAGACAGAAATAGAGAGAGAGACAGAGAGAGAGAGAGGGAAAGAGAGCGAGTGAAAGAAAGAGAGAGAGGCTCTCCTTCCCCCAATCCTCTTACAGCTGCTGAGAGAATATGATCAGTTTTCTAGGTCAGTTTCCTCCAATATGCACCGTTATCAGTCACACACAAGTCTTTCTCTTTCATCCACAGAAACCCATAGTCTGGCGAGTGGTGTCTTTGTGGTGCCGATGGCTGTGCTCTTGCTTCATGATTTTAATTATCCCCTCTGAGACTAGGCTAGTTTGTCTCAGGCTTGTCAACAATTCAACCAAGGTCTCTGAAAGCTCTCTTCTCTCGCTCACTCTTCGCCTTCTCGCCCAGCCGTTCCCTCCATCATCACTTGCACTGAGCTCCAGCTTCTCAGCCGTCTCCCTCTCAAATCAATGTCACGCGCAGACAGACAGCTCGCAAGTCAAACTCCGGTCACCACACTCCCATGCATCATATCAGATCAATGGGAGAAGGGAACATTTGGGTGAATTTTAACCAGCGCTTCAGCTTCACCACCCAATACAAGACCACAGCGAGGGAGGGGGACAATTTGGAAAAGTTGTAGGAGACGTTTGAAATAATGTTCAAAGAAATTATTAAGAAGTAGTGAGTTCAAATGGAGTTCACGCCCAACTTCTTAAACTGATTATGTTGCAGCTTTGCAGGATAGCATATAATTGCATTCTGTTACCGTTCCAGACAAACTTCATGTGTTAACGTCAGCACTATGACAAAGAATAGAGTCAAATCACCATAAAATAATTAGACAGGCAGTTCTGCGACGCTCTCAAGCTAACGTTGTGAGCAGTTGCTGACTGAAGATTTGTGTAAATAAACAGAACAAAATCTTTTTACAGTAAACAGGCTTAAAAATATCTCTTTATATTTAAATTCACTGGGGAAAATGACTGAAAAAAGTTTGGACAACTTTCTAGATGTTTCAATAATGAGAAATTCAGTGAATTAATGACCATTTTCAACGATACATCAACGTGTCGAACTTTTGTCAAACATAAGACTGTAGTAGGTATGCAGAAGCAAAAATACCTAATAAATGGCACTAAGAGGATAAAAACTGCATGCAGATACAGTAGTACATTCACATTTCAGAACAGGTTGTGATGCTGATTAGATCAAAGCATTTTCATGTAGAGCACAAGGCACTTGGATGACGGAGTGCTCTAAAGAGGTAATCTAGCATGATGACCTGGGTTTGAATCCCTGTAGTGTCAGGCTGAATGCACAGGTGCAGAAGGGGGTTCTGCTAGGGCTGCAGCCCTGAAGTTCAATTCAATTCAATTCAATTTTATTTATAGAGCGCTTTTTACAATGTAGCATCGTCTCAAAGCAGCTTTACAGTAATA